>JAXQQM020074428.1:0-120829 GCA_034641835.2 Pinus albicaulis
TGACATAAGATCGTGAAAGATGATGGAAGATCACGAAGACCACAAAAAACAACATCACGAATGATGATGGAATATCACGAAATATGACAAATTTCATGAAAGACTGCAAAAAATCCTAAAACATGATGAAGGATGACAAAAAATCACAAAAAATTGTGAAAGACACTGAACCATCCTAAAAGATCACAAAAGATGATGAAAAATCGCGAAAGATGATGAAATAATGCAAAATTCCATGAGACATCTTAAAAGATAATAAAATATGACGAAAAATGACAAATGTTCATGAAATACTGCAAAACATCCTAAAAGATGATGAAATATCACGAAGGATCGCAAAACATTGTAAAAGATGACGGAAAATCACGAAAGATCGCAAAAGATGATGAAAAATGATGAAAAATCATGAAAGATCACGGAAGACCACAAAATATCACAAAAGATGAAAAAATATCACAAAAAATTCTGGAGGACCATGAAAGATCACGAAACATGACAAAGATGATGAAAGGACTTGAAAAACAACAAAAGTTGATGAAATATTGCAAAAGATGAAAAAATATCGTGAAAGATGATGAAAGATTGTGAAAGATTACGAAAGATCACTTAAGATGGAGAAATATCATAAAACATCCTAAAATATCATGAAAGATGATGAAAGATGACAAAAGGTCACAAAACAGTGAAAAACATCTTAAAAGATGATGATATATCACAAAAGATAACGAAAGAAGACAAAAGATCGTGAAAGATTGCAAAACACCGTAAAAGTTTGCGAAAGATGATGAAATATCGTGAAAGATGATTAAATATTGCAAAAGATTGTGAAAACTTATGAAACATCTTCAAAGATCACAAAATATTGCAAAAAAATGCGAAAGACGATGAAATACAACAAAACATCCTAAAATATCGTGAAAGATGACGAAAAATCACGAAAGGTTGCGAAAGATCACGAAAGATGAAAAATATCCTAAAAAACGACGAAAGATTACGAAAGATTGTGAAATGTCAAGAAATTCTACGAAAAATCCTAAAAAATCGCAAAAGATGAAAAAAGATTGCAAAATGTGATGAAATATTGCCAAAGACTATAAAATATCGCAAAAGGCTGAAAAATATCTTAAAAGATGATGAAATATGAAGAAACATCACACAAGATGACAAAAAATCAAAAAAGATCACAAAATATGACGAAAGATGATGAAATTTTACCAGAGATCACAGAAGACCATAATAGATCACCAAATATGAAGAAATATCACAAAATATCGTGAAGGACCGTAAAATATAATCAAAGATCTTGGAAGATAATGAAAGATGACAAAATATCACGAAAGATGATGAAAGATCAAGAAAGACTAATAAAAATAGTAAAATATCACAAAATATGAAAAAAATATCGTGAAAGATGATGAAAGATCGCGAACTATAATGAAATACTACAAAACATCCTAAAATATCACAAAATATGATGAATGATTGAAAAATTCCATGAAGCCCCCTAAAAGATCATGAAACATCGTAAAAGACCACAAAAGAGGATGAAAGACCAAAAACTATTTAAAATATCATGAAAGATGATGAAACATCGTGAAAGATGACGAAAAATCATGAAATATCGCAAAACATCCTAAAAAGGGACAAAATATCATGAAATATGATGAAACACAAGAAAGTCCATGAAAATTATTAAAATATCAGAAAATATGAAAAAAGATTGTGAAATATGATGAAAGATGACGAAAGATTGTGAAAAAATGCAAAACATCATAAAAGATGATGAAAGATCTTGAAAGATGACGAAATGTTGTGAAAGATGATGAAAAATCATGAAAGATCAAGAAAGACGATGAAAGATCATGAAAGATCACAAAACGTCCTAAAAGATGACCAAAGATGACAAAAATCAGGAAAGGTCGAAAAAATATGACGAAATATGATAAAAAATTATGAAAGATCATGAAATACCACAAAAGATCATGAAAGATTATCAAAGATCACAAAAGATCACGCAATATTTTGAAAGGTCATGAAAGATCACAAAAGATAAGAAAAGAAGAATAAAGAACATGAAAGATGTTGAAAGATCAAGAAAGACGGCGAGAAATCCTAAAAGATCGCAAAAGATGAAAAATGATCATCAATGATGATGAAACATGATGAATGGTGGTGAAAGACGATGAAAGATCACAAAAGATTACAAAAGATTGCAAAACATCCTAAAATATCACGAAAGATGACAAAAGGTCACAGAAGACTGCAAAACTTCTTAAAAGATGATGAACGATGGCGAAAAATCACGAAATATTATGAGACATACTAAAGATCGCAAAAGATGATGAAATATTGTGAAAGATGATGAAATGTTTCGAAAGTGTACGAAACATCTTAAAAGATCGTAAAACATAACGAAAGACTGCAAAACATCCTAAAATATCATGAAAGATAACGAAACAATATGAAATATGATGAAAAATCACAAAAGATCAAGAAAGATCTTGAAAGCCTTGGTTAAAAATTATGAAAGATGACGAAAGATCAGGAAAGATGATTAAACTTCAATAATGTTGGAGAGGTAAATCCTCTTTGCAGACAGAGGCTATCCATACTAGCCCAGATTGGGTCTAGAAACAACCGAGTCACGCTAAGACAGAGGTTCCTAGTTACAAAAGACCAAGATGCGACAAGAGGCCTACCTTAAATCCCACACTGCTATTGTTTGCAGAAAATATGGCGTTTCCGTCCTTCGCTTTGGCAGATCACAATCCTCCCACCTAGCATGTTCGAATACCTGCACGCACGCGAAGAAATAACAACACACAACGTAATATTCAAAGTATATAACCATATACCAGTCAGAGAAGATATAATTCACAGCATAAGACATGAACATATGAATGGAACCATAATCAAAGTCGTTTATTATTAATAACAATGAAAGAAAGATACAACCTGAGCTCTGACGCTGGATCTTCCTTCGACAGGTCGACAACAGAGCACGTCTCAATGAAGCTCTTCGGGAATGGGACAAAGCTCTCTCTCTTTGGCTGGCTCTCAGAGGCTGTCTGGCGATAGTCTCCTTACTACTGATTCAGCTCTTAGTTCTATGACCATTAAGGCTAGCTTGCAAAGGGAAAATGACTAGCTTATATAGACGGTGGAAGGGGAGTTGGGATCCCTACAAAGGTGGGATTGGCCCTATCCTCAAGGAAGCTTCCATGATAGGTGGAAAACCACTTCCCCTATATGGAGATCCAGAGCCAAACCTCCCAACTCATTTTAGAGACTCGTTCAGGAGTTGGTTGGAATCAAACTTCCACCATTTATTTTTTAAAAACAATCCTTATTAAGCTTGGTGCGAGTAATACACTGGGATAGAGCGCCAGTTGGCACGCCATCTTTGGTGGATTTCCCCCATTGGCTCGGGGGCTGAACTGGATGGTCGCGCCAAGGCCAAAAGGTCTATTTTTAGGGTTTTTTACAGGAAACTGTCTTCAGAGGAATGATTTTCCTTGTCAAGGGGGATGCCATGAAAGTGGTTTCAGGTTATGTCACTGCTCACAGGTCACGGAAAAGGCCCTCTAATGTGCGGGACGGGGGATTGCAGGGATGGTGACAAATTACTGTGAAACAAATAAAGTCAACGAAAAATCCTAATAGATGATGACAGATCTTCAAAGATGACGAAACATCGTGAAAGATGATGAAAAATCACGAAATACCATTAAAGACCACGAAAGTTTGCAAAAAAATATAAAAGATGACAAAAGATAACAGAAAATCATGTAAGATCACAAAATATGATGAAAGATGATGAAAAATCATGAAATAGCGAAAACCCCAAAATATGAAGAAAGATCACAAAACACCGCGAAATATAACAAAAGACGGCCAAAGACCCCGAAACATCACGAAATATGACAAAACATGATGAAATAAAATGAAAGACCGTAAAAGATAGTGAAAGGTTGTGAAAGATGATGAAATATAAAGAAAGATAGTGGGAAATCCTAAAATATCGCAAAAGATGATGAAACATGATGAAATATCGCGAAAGATGATGAAAGATCACGAAAGATCACAAAAGATGATGAAAGATCACGAAGACTAAAAAATTCGTAAAATATCATGAATGAAGATGAATATCATGAAAGATGACAAAAAGTCATGAAAGACTGCAAAACATCTAAAAAGATGACAAAAGATGGCAAAAAATCACGAAAGATCATAAAAGACACCGAACCATCCTAAAAGATCACGAAATATGACAAAAAGCCATTAAAGATCGCAAATGATGACGAAAAAATTAAGAAAGATCATGAAAGAGCGCAAGAAATCCTAAAAGATTGAAAAAGATGAAAATAGATTGCAAAAGGCGATGAAACATGATGAATCATCATGAAAAATGATGAAAGATTGCGAAATATTACGAAATATCACGAAATATGATGAAAGGTCACATAAAATATTAAAATCTCGCAAAAGATAACGAAAATGATGAAAGATCACAAAAATCCATGAAACATCCTCAAAGATCACGAAAGATGATGAAAGATTGTGAAAGATGATGAAATATTGCAAACGTCTACAAACATCCTAAAACATCATGAAATATCGTAAAAGACTGCGAAAGATGATGAAAGATCGCAAAATATCCTAAAATATCACGAAATATGATGCGATCAAAACTTAAACAAGAATGAAACATTATACATATATAACCACAAATATAGAGATGGGGCAGAAATAACACTTCATTTCATTAATATGAAGGAACTGAAATATGCATACATACAAATGGAAATAAACTAGCCCAGGAAATGGCAGCTTTTATCTGAGATGAAGCTCCAAAAATAGCCTAAACGTCCAAAAACCTAAGCCTAGGAGATGAAGCCTAAAAATCCGAAAACCTAACCTTAGGAGATGAAGCGCCAAAAGCTTGTGGGCCCCATTGGGGTAAGTTGCATTGTAACTTTGGCATACGATCTCCGTTTGACTATCATAATACCTTATTTTGAAGATATTGAACTTGAAGATGAGGAAAAAATTAAAGTAGAAGATCGAGTTTAATCTTTTTTGGTCTCTCAGTTTTGCCTAAAAACGTCTTTTAGTCCCTCAAAATAGTTCCGGAAGTTTAGGACCCGAAAAAACTACAAAAAAATAGTAAGTACTGCTACAATTAAGGAGAATAATAAGAAAAAAACGGTGGGGATCTAAGTTGAATAGGCAGGTGGCCACCGATATCCACCTAGATCATGATGAAACATTGAAAAAGATGGCAAAAGATCACAAAAAAAGATGAAATATGACGAAATATTGCAAAAGATCATGAAACACTGCAAAACATCCTAAAAGATGATGAACGATATTGAAAAATGATGAAATGTGATGAAAGATAATGAAAAATCATGAAGGATCACGAAATACCACGAGATATATTGAAAGATCATGAAAGTGTTGGCAATATGATGCAGAGTGTTGTCCTTGATGGCAACCTACTTGATAAAGTCGATGGCAACCTATTTGATGCAGTTGTTTTTGATGGAAACCTATTGAACTTGATGGAAACCTTCTTGATGAGTTAAGGGGGAGATTGTTGGCGATGTGATACAATGTATTGATCTTGATGGAACCTGCTTGATGAAGTTGTCCTTAATGGAAATGATGTAAACCTGATGTATCTACAGATCCGTTCAGAAGTAGCAGAAGAAAGGAATTTAGAAAGTGACAGAATAATGTTGAACAAGGTATGTCACAAGGCATACACGGTTTAATTAAGGGGAAGTCGCGTATGCCAATTTGCGCTCTATTTTTATAAAACCAAGGGGCATTACCATGGTATTGGCCCAAAGTATTGAGCGCTTGATTATCTATTTGATCCCATCCAGGAATACCATCAGTGGTTGAGTGGTTTTGACTCATGGTATTGATAAAGGCCAAATCTATTTAAGGAGAAGAAAATCATAGTGCAAGGGGGTGTGCAAGTGTCTGGGCATTAATGAATACTTCACTTTGAAGTATATCTGCATGGTTGAACTCTATTCTTAATTGATAGATCTGAATTTACGATGCACCTATGAATATGATGAAGGTTAAAGATCTCTAGATCTAGAAATGATGAATCTCTAGGATGATCTGAAAAGAAGTGATGAAGACCTGGCACAAATCTGAAGAAGAAATTGAAGAAATCTGGGTAAGTTCATAGATCTGATTTGTTCTGCAAAGTTTATCTTTTATAGATCTATACGCAGGTTCATTTCATGAAAAGAGTGTGTATACGCGGATCTGATTCAATAAAAGCACATATGGGAAGTTAGGGTTTTCTGAAAAATGCACAGATGTATACGCGAGTTCGTTTCATGAAAAGCACATGTATACGCGGGTCTGATTAAATAAAAGCGCGTATGGTATATGAACTAATGATTTCTCAAGGTTGAATGTGTTTATGCATATCTATTCTGAAGTCTGGGTTATCTCTGATATTCTGGTTACAGTGGTTTCACTGCTCTGTTTGAAGCATTGGGCGAAGTATATTTGTTGATAAGTGAAGGATTGTGTTGAAGCTGTTTGATCCAGTTTGAAAATTGATGAAATGTGGTCGGCAGTAGTGCTGAGGGTTGAAGCCTTCAGTAAGGGGGTAGTAGCTCCCTTCCAGTGGTAGCTGGTAAACGAGAGCAGGGGGTAGTAGCTCCCTTCCAGGAGAGGCTGGTAAACGAGAGCACGGGGTTGTAGCTCCCTTCCAGGAGAGGCTGGTAAACGAGAGAAGGTTGTAGCCTTCTGCAGGTGGGTGCCTGCGTGCTGGTATGAGTCTGCGCCAGTACATGATTGTAAGAAGTTTTCTTTATATAATAAATATTGAAGATTGAGACGACGGCAGCGGTGGTTTTCTCCCGAATTGGGTTTCCACCTTAAATCCTGGTGTTCATGTGTGTTGCTTATGTGTGGTGATTTATTCTGTTCTTACTGCACCTGTTTATTGCTTACTAAACATCTGATGAATGAATGATGCAATGATCTAATTTAATAATTAAATGCATATTTAGATCTCCGAGCATACGCGAGTTTACTTAAGGATATCTGCGTGTATACGCGAGTTGTGTTCATTAAAGTAGCGTATGGGTTTCAAAGCAAGAAAAAGTTAAAAAGTCTTCAGTCAGTACTAAATACTGATTCACCCCCCACCCCCCCCCCTCCCCCCTCAGTATTTTTCCCAACAGAAAGATTGCAAAAAATCCTAAAATATGATGAAATATGACGAAAGATGGTGGAAACTCACGAAATATCACAAAAGATGATGAAAAAATCATAAAAGATCACAAGAAATCATGAAATATGAAGAAAGACCACAAAAAATTGCGAAAGATCACCAAAGACCATGAAAGATGATGAAACAATAGCAAATACTGCAAAACATCCTAAAATATAACAAAAGACCGCAAAAAATCCTAAAATATCACGAAAGATGATGAAACAATGTGAACTATGTTGAAAATGCACAAAAGATCATGAAATATCGAGAAATATCATAAAAATGATGAAAGATGACGAACGATTACGAAATGTGATGAAACATCAAGAAAGTTAGAGAAACATCCTAAAAGATGATGGGAGGTGTTGAAAGATGACGAAACACCGCGAAAGATATTGAAAAATCATGAAAGATCATGAAAGACCACGAAAGATTTCGAAAAATCATGAAAGATCGCAAAACATCCTAAAAGTTGACGAAAGATGACATAAATTCATGAATATCTCAAAAGATGATGAAAGGTGATGAAAAAACAAGAAATATCACCGAAACCCCCAAAATATAAAGAGAGATAAAAATATTGTGAAAGGTCACAAAAGATTGCGAAAGACTGCAAAATATCACAAAAGATGATGAAATACCATGAAAGACCATAAAATATATCAAAAGATCGTGAAAGATGATGAAATATCAAGAAAGATCGTGAGAAATCCTAAAAGATCGCAACTAATGAAAAAATATCACGAAATATGATGAAACATGATTAAAGATCGTGAAAGATGATGAAAGATCACAAAGACTGCAAAAAATCCTAAAATATCACAAATGATGATGAAATATCACGAAAGATGAAAAAATAGTACGAAAGATGACAAAATGTCATGAAAGACTGAAAAATCCCTAAAAAATGACAAAAGATGACAAAAAATAACGAAAAATGGTGAAATACACCAAACCATCCTAAAAGATCACGAAAGATGTTGAAAAGTCGCGAAAGATGATGAAAGATTGAAAAAGTCCGTGAGACATCTTAAAATATAACAAAAGATGACGAACAATGACAAATGTTAACAAAAGACTACGAAACATCCCAAGAGATGATGAAATATCACGAAAGATCGCAAAACATCATAAAAGATGACGGAAAATCACGAAAGATCGCAAAAGACGATGAAAGATGATGAAAAATCATGAAATATCACGGAAGACCACAAAATATCACAAAAGATGAAAAAATATCACAAAATATCGTGAAGGACCATGAGAAACAACAAAAGTTGACGAAATATTGCAAAAGATGAAAAAAGATCGTGAAAAATGATGAAGGATTGTGAAAGAGCACTTAAGATGGCGATATATCGCAAAAAATCCTAAAATATCATGAATTATCATGAAATATGACAAAAGGTCACAAAAAAGTGCAAAACATCTTAAAAGATGATGATATATTACACCTGCAAAAAGAAAGGAAGTAGCAAGAAGGAATAAGAATCGGTTTAACACTAGAAAAAGTTACTATACTCATGAAGACAGTGATGGGTTATCTGATAGTGAGGAAGAATGTGAACAAGATCTTAGACTTCTCATGGAATTTGAATCTAGAGAAGAAAAGGATACTTTTGTGGATGCTCTAGAGGATAATGATTTTCTTGAAGAAAACAATCAACTCAAAATACACTTAGAAGAAAGTAAAATACTCTTAGAAGAAAGGAAAATAACCATAGAGACTCTGGAAAAGCAGGTTGAAGAAGCAAAGAAACACATTGAGAAATTAGAATGTGAAGTGGTAAGTCTAAGAAAATATTTTGAGAAAGTAAAGACTCTGAATCTTAGATTTGCTAAAGGATTTGAAACCCTAGATGAGATTATCAAGGTACAACGTTCTCCTCTTATAAAGATAGGTCTTGGATATACCGGAGAATCCTCTCAGGCTTCAGCACTAAATTATCTAAAAGCAGCTACAGCTGGTTTACAACATTCTGCCACTCAGCAAAGGAATAAATAATCATTACAGGTAAAGCATGATCATCTCAATTCAAAGAACACCAACAAGAATGTCTTTCAAAGAAACAACAATCAATAGGTAAATTCAAGTAGAAGATTTCATGATCACAAAAATTTCTTCTTCAATGGACAATGTTTCTCGTGTCACAATTTTGGTCATAAAGATGTTCAATGTGTTGCATATAAAACCATCATGACAAGAGAAGCAAGAAAGAAAAGGATTGATATTGAAACAAAGAAGAATACCTATAACAACTTCTCTCCTCTTCTAAATGAAGTTGAATGTGCTTATTGCAATAAGTTTGGCCATGAAGAATATGAATGCAGGAGCAAAGTTCAGCCAAAAGAGCATGTTCCTTCAAGCTCCAAAGTATGGAAAAAGAAGGAATTGCAGGTTGAAAATTGTGGCATAGCGTTATTTGCAGAAGGTGAATAAAATCAATAGATGAAAGACACATGACAGGTGACAAAAACAAACTTCTTACATATAATGCTCTAGAAAAGGAAAAGAAGGTTACATTTGGAAATGATACTCCTGCGGTAATTAAGGGAAAAGAGTCTGTGTTTCTAAAAGAAAAGGTGAAAGCTAATGATGTCATGTATGTGGATGGATTAAGGCATAACCTGTTAAGTGTAAGTCAAATGTGTGATCAAGGAACTGAAGTTGTCTTTAGTTCAAAAGAATGTGTGGTACGTGATCTTGATACAGGTAAAACAATTATAAAAGGAAAAAGAACTCCAAGCAACCTGTATGTATTGAAGAACATCAAAGAACAATGTTACTTGAGAAAATCCTCAGAAAACTGGCTATGGCATAGAAGGTTGGGGCATCTGAGCTTCTCTCAGATCAACAAATCAAGCAGACTTAAAGCTGTTCGTGATCTTCCCAATATTATTCCACCCGAAAATATCATATGCAAATATTGCCAATTTGGTAAGCAAACCAGAGTACCGTTTAATGCCAAGGAAGGATCATCAAGTAAGCCTCTTGAACTTATTCATACTGACATATGTGGACCTGTGAGGAAAAATTCACCACGTGGTGAACAATACTATATCTTATTTATTGATGATTTCTATAGAATGTGTTGGATTGGGCTGCTTAAACACAAATATGAAGCATTTGAGAAATTTTAGACCTTCAAAGCACTAGTTGAAAATGAATTAGATCTGAAAATCAAGTGTCTTAGATCTGATCGAGGAGGAGAATATACATCAAATGAATTCCTTGAATTTTGTGAACAACATGGCATAAAAAGACAATTTTCTATAGCTGGCACTCCACAACAAAATGGCGTAGCAGAAAGAATGAACAGAACAGTCCAACAAATGGCTAGAGCTATGCTTGATGACTCCGGAACACCTGACACTTTTTGGGCAGAAGCAGCACATACAACGGTAAATATTCTTAACAAGGCACATGTTCGAGTAAATAGTGATAAAACTCCATATGAACTCTGGTATGGTAATCCTCCCACTGTGAAGCATTTTAGAGTTTTTGGAAGTAGATGTTTTATCAAAAATAATGATGAAAAACTTGGCAAGTTTGAACCCAGAGTAGATGAAGGAATATTTCTTGGTTACTCCTCTAGGAGTAGGGCATATAAATGTTACAATAAAAGACTTCGGAAGATTTTTGAATGTAAAGATGTTGTTATTGATGAGTCTCCAACAGCTCCAAAAGAAGAAAAACAAACAACAATTGAAGACGATGATGATGACATATATCCTTCTACATCAAATAGTAATGATAAAAACAGTGAACCCAATGAAGAACCCGAAGATTATTTGTCTGAAAAGGCTCCATCCAGATATGTTCAAAAGAATCATCCAGAATCTCAAATTTTGGGAGATAAGGGATTAGGTGTACAAAAAAGAAGGACTCTTGTGGGATCTTCTAGCTATCTGGCATTTC
The DNA here is from genome assembly GCA_034641835.2 of Pinus albicaulis. NCBI lineage: Eukaryota > Viridiplantae > Streptophyta > Pinopsida > Pinales > Pinaceae > Pinus > Pinus albicaulis. Next base: position 11,172 of record JAXQQM020074428.1, read on the forward strand.
TATCCACTATTGAACCACACAATGTCAATCAAGCTAGCAAAGATGAATGTTGGATTCAAGCCATGAATGAAGAGCTTGATCAAATCGAAAAGAATCACACTTGGGAATTAGTACCAAGACCTCATGACAAAAATGTCATTGGAACCAAATGGATATTCAAAAACAAGTTAAATGAGAATGGGGAGGTTATAAGAAATAAAGCTAGACTTGTCTGCAAGGGGTATGCTCAACAAGAAGGTATAGACTTTGAAGAAAATTTTGCTCCTGTAGCTAGACTTGAAGCCATAAGAATGTTTCTTGCTTTTTCAAGCTTCCAACAAATCAAAGTTTATCAAATGGATGTTAAATCTGCGTTTCTCAATGGTGATCTAGAAGAAGAAGTTTATATAGAACAACCAGAAGGATTCATTTCTGGAAATGATGAAAAACTTGTTTGTAGACTTAAAAAGGCTCTATATGGTCTCAAACAAGCTCCAAGGGCATGGTGTTATCGTCTTGACAAATATCTTCATCAACAAGGATTTTCAAAGGGATCTCCTGATAGCAATTTATACACAAAAACTGAAAATGATAAACTATTGATTGTGGTTGTATATGTTGATGATATCATTTTTGGAATAAATGAAGAATCTATGAGTCAGAAATTTGCTTCTGCTATGCAGCAAGAATTTGAAATGTCTTTACTTGGGGAACTAACATTCTTTCTTGGCTTGCAAGTGCATCAAACTACAGATGGCATATTCTTATCACAATCAAAATATCTTAAGTAAATTCTGAAGAAGTATGGCATGGAAGAGTGCAAACCTGTAAGTACACCAATGATAACCAGATGTAATCTCAGTTCTCATGATGATTCTCCCAAGGTGAATCAACCAGAATACAGATCTATGATAGGAAGTCTACTTTATCTTACTGGGACTAGACCAGAAATTATGCATGCAGTTGGGATTGTTGGACGATTCCAAGCTAATCCAAAAGAGTCTCACCTTCAGGCTGTCAAAAGAATATTCAAATATCTACAAGGAACTCAAGACTTTGGACTATGGTATCCAAAGAATGCTAATCTCACTCTTCATGCTTACACTGATGCAGATTGGGATGGAAATGTTGATTATTGGAAAAGCACTAGTGGTGGTGCATTCTATATGGGGCCCCGGTTAGTATCTTGGTTCAGCAAGAAGAAAAACTCTATTGCCTTATCTACAGCAGAAGCAGAATATGTGGCTGCCGCATCATGTTGCACCCAACTTCTTTGGATGATGCAAACCTTACAAGACTTTCAAATCAAATGTTCACCTCCTATCTCCATTATGTGTGATAATACAAGTGCCATCAGTATCTTAAAGAATCTTGTTATGCACTCCAAGACCAAGCACATTCCCATCAAGTATCACTTCTTACGTGAAAAAGTGCTTGGACAAAAGGTGAAGTTGGAGTATGTTCCCTCCAAAGAACAAGTTGCTGATATACTGACCAAACCTCTGCCCAGGGAAGTGTTCGAATATCTCAGACAGAAGCTGGGAGTAGTCTCTGCCATGCAGAAAATCAGAACTGCTTAAATTCAAAAGATTAAATTGGATACGCGGGTTTCCTGAAAGACAGTCGCGTATATACGCGAGTTTATACAAATAAAACCGCGTATGGTTAGTTGCTGACAAATTTTACTTGGGGTTAGCATTCTTCAGCACAGCTGTAGTGCTGTTTGGTATCTCTGATGCTGTATGGTATCTCTGATGATGTTTCAGCTCTTATATTTCTGTTTCATTCTCTGATATTGGGTAAATATGCCTTGATGATTGGCTGTTGAAAGTGTTCAGGTTGCACAAGCTAAGGAGGAGTTTTGGTCATATGGAAAGGATGCATTGGATGCACAGTTTCAGGGGGAGCATTAGCCTTGCTGAATGTAATACATTGTTGGCATTATGATGATTCTAAATTATGATCTCTCTTGAGGTCTTTTTGATATTGGTTATAAAAAGTCATATGTGTAATTTGATGAAAAGGCCATGAACTATGATGTAAATTGTAATATTCAGTCATGTAAAGGGCTCGGTCAAATTTGTAAACCCACTTGGTTGGGTAGTTGAGTCAAATTGTGTAAACCCACTAGGTTGGGTACATGAGTCACATATGTAAATCCACTTGATTGGATCATTGATGTAAGTATGAGTCCTTGGTGATAGGAAAGGTCATAGAGTCATGTACTTCATTGAAAAATATGTTTGAAGATTCAACATGAACTCAGGGGGAGCATGGTAGCTTCAGTGCACATCAGATCTATAGAGCTCTTCTTTCTACATGAGAAGAAAAACCTTGTTTTGGTTTTGATCTGCCCTTTGCTCTTTATGTCAAAGGGGGAGAGTATCTTGGTGTTTTTGGTGTTTGAATAGGGGGAGAATATCATGGTGGTTGCATAATGGTTATATTCAATGAATCTATCTGTTGTGGTGATCAAACACCATCATGGTTGCCATCAAGTCCAAAGGGGGAGATTGTTGGCAATATGATGCAGAGTGTTGTCCTTGATGGCAACCTACTTGATAAAGTTGATGGCAACCTATTTGATGCAGTTGTTCTTGATGGAAACCTATTGAACTTGATGGAAACCTACTTGATGAGTTAAGGGGGAGATTTTTGGCGATGTGATACAATGTATTGACCTTGATGGAACCTGCTTGATGAAGTTGTCCTTAATGGAAATGATGTAAACCTGATGTATCTACAGATCCATTCAGAAGTAGCAGAAGAAAGGAATTTAGAAAGTTCCAGAATAATGTTGAACAAGGTATGTCACAAGGCATACGCGGTTTTATTAAGGGGAAGTCGCGTATATACGCGGAAATGAACATGCCAAGTCGCGTATGCCAATTTGCGCTCTATTTTTATAAAACCAGGGGGCATTACCATGGTATTGGCCCAAAGTATTGAATGCTTGATTATCTATTTGATCCCGTCCAAGAATACCATCAGTGGTTGAGTGGTTTTGACTCATGGTATTGATAAAGGCCAAATCTATTTAAGGAGAAGAAAATCATAGTGAAAGGGGGTGTGCAAGTGTCTGGGCATTAATGAATACTTCACTCTGAAGTATATCTGCATGGTTTAACTCTGTTCTTAATTGATAGATCTGAATTTATGATGCACCTATGAATATGATGAAGGTTCAAGATCTCTAGATCTAGAAATGATGAATCTCTTGGATGATCTGAAAATAAGTGATGAAGACCTGGCACAAATCTGATGAAGAAATTGAAGAAATATGGGTAAGTTCATAGATCTGATCTGTTCTGCAAAGTTTATCTTTTATAGATCTATACGCAGGTTCGCTTCATGAAAAGCACGTGTATACGTGGATATGATTCAATAAAAGCGCATACGGGAAGTTAGGGTTTTCTGAAAAATGCACAGATGTATACGCGGGTTCGTTTCATGAAAAGAGCGTGTATACGCGGGTCTGATTAAATAAAAGCATGTATGGTATCTGAACTAATGGTTGCTCAAGGTTGAATGTGTTTCTGCATATCTATTCTGAAGTCTGGGTTATCTCTGATATTCTGGTTACAGTGGTTTCACTGTTCTGTTTGAAGCATTGGGCGAAGTATATTTGTTGATAAGTGAAGGATTGTGTTGAAGCTATTTGATCCAGTTTGAAAATTGATGAAATGTGGTCGGCAGTAGTGTTGAGGGTTGAAGCCTTCAGTAAGGGGGTAGTAGCTCCCTTCCAGTGGTAGCTGGTAAACGAGAGCAGGGGATAGTAGCTCCCTTCCAGGACAGGCTGGTAAACGAGAGCAGGGGGTTGTAGCTCCCTTCCAAGAGAGGCTGGTAAATGAGAGAAGGTTGTAGCATTCTGCAGGTGGGTGCCTACGTGCTGGTATGAGTCTATGCCAGTACATGATTGTAAGAAGTTTTCTTTATATAATAAAAATTGAAGACTGAGACGACGACAGCTGTGGTTTTCTCCCGAATTGGGTTTCCATCTTAAATCCTGGTGTTCATGTGTGTTGCTTATGTGTGGTGATTTATTCTGTTCTTACTGCACCCATTTATTGCTTACTAAACATCTGATGAATGAATGATGCAATGATCTAAGTTAAGAATTAAATGCATATTTAGATCTCTGAGCATACACGAGTTTACTTAAGGATATCCGCGTGTATATGCGAGTTGTGTTCATTAAAGTAGCGTATGGGTTTAAAAGCAAGAAAAAGTTAAAAAATTTTCAGTCAACACTAAATACTGATTCACCCTCCCCCCTCTCAATATTTTTCCCAACAGAAAGATCACAAAAAATCCTAAAATATGATGAAATATGACGAAAGATGGTGGAAACTCACGAAATATCACAAAAGATGATGAAAAAATCATAAAAGATCACAAGAAATCATGAAATATGAAGAAAGATCACAAAAAATTGTGAAATATCACCAAAGACCATGAAAGATGATGAAACAATAGCAAAGACTGCAAAACATCCTAAAATATAACAAAAGACTTTGAAATATAACAAAAGACCGCAAAAAATCCTAAAATATCATGAAAGATGATGAAACAATGTGAAATATGTTGAAAATGCACAAAAGATCATGAAATATCGAGAAATATCAGAAAAATGATGAAATATGACGAACGATTACGAAAGATGATGAAACATCAAGAAAGTTAGAGAAACATCCTAAAAGATGATGGGAGGTGTTGAAAGATGACGAAACGCCACGAAAGATATTGAAAAATCATGAAAGATCATGAAAGACCACGAAAGATTTCGAAAAATCATGAAAGATCGCAAAACATCCTAAAAGTTGACGAAAGATGACATAAAGTCATGAATATCTCAAAAGATGATGAAAGGTGATGAAAAAACAAGAAATATCACTGAAACCCCCAAAATATAAAGAGAGATAAAAATATTGTGAAAGGTCACAAAAGATTGCGAAAGACTGCAAAAGATCACAAAAGATGATGAAATACCATGAAAGACCATAAAAGATATCGAAAGATCATGAAAGATGATGAAATATCAAGAAAGATCGTGAGAAATCCTAAAAGATTGCAAATAATGAAAAAATATCATGAAATATGATGAAACATGATTAAAGATCGTGAAAGATGATGAAAGATCACAAAGACCGCAAAAAATCCTAAAATATCACAAATGATGATGAAATATCACGAAAGATGAAAAAATAGTATGAAAGATGACAAAATGTCATGAAAGACTGAAAAATCCCTAAAAATGACAAAAGATGACAAAAAATAACGAAAAATTGTGAAATACACCAAACCATCCTAAAAGATCACGAAAGATGTTGAAAAGTCGCGAAAGATGATGAAAGATTGAAAAAGTCCGTGAGACATCTTAAAAGATAACAAAAGATGACGAACAATGACAAATGTTAACAAAAGACTGCGAAACATCCCAAGAGATGATGAAATATCACGAAACATCGCAAAACATCATAAAAGATGACGAAAAATCACGAAAGATCACAAAAGACGATGAAAGATGATGAAAAATCATGAAATATCACGGAAGACCACAAAATATCACAAAAGATGAAAAAATATCACAAAATATCGTGAAGGACCATGAGAAACAACAAACGTTGATGAAATATTGCAAAAGATGAAAAAAGATCGTGAAAAATGATGAAGGATTGTGAAAGAGCACTTAAGATGGCGATATATCGCAAAAAATCCTAAAATATCATGAATTATCATGAAATATGACAAAAGGTCACAAAAAAGTGTAAAACATCTTAAAAGATGATGATATATTACAAAAGATAGCGAAAGATGACAAAAGATCGTGAAAGATCACAAAACACCCTAAAAGATTGCGAAAGATGATGAAAGATCGTGAAATATGATTAAATATTGCAAAAAATACTGAAATGTCACAAAATATCACCAAAGATCATGAAAGATGAAGAAGCAATAACAAAGACTGCAAAAAATCCTAAAATATAACAAAAGACCGCAAAAGATTGCAAAAAACTGCGAAAGATGATGAAAGACCACCAAACATCCTAAAATATCGTGAAAGATGACAAAAGATCACAAAAGGTCGCGAAAGGTCATGAAAGATGATGAAATATCATGAAAGATAGTGAAACATCAAGAAATTCCGCGATAATTCCTAAAAGATCGTGAAAGATGAAAAAAGATTGCGAAATGCGATGAAATATTGCCAAAGATGATGAAAGGTTGCAAAAGACCACAAAATATCTTAAAATATGATGAAAGATGAAGAAACATCACACAAGATGACAAAAAATAGCAAAAGATCACAAAAGATGACGAAAGATGATGAAAATTTACCAGAGAACACAGAAGACCGCAATATATCATGAACTATCAAGAAAGATCACAAAATATCGCGAAGGACCATAAAATATAATCAAAGATCATGGAAGATAACAAAATATGACAAAATATCATGAAAGATGATGAAAGATCAAGAAATACCACTAAAAATAGTAAAAGATCGCAAAAGATGAAAAAATATCATGAAAGATGATGAAAGATCATGAAATATGACGTAATACTGCAAAACATCCTAAAATATCACAAAAGATGATGAAAGATTGCAAAAGTCCATGAAGCACCCTAAAATATCATGAAAGATAGTAAAAGACCACGAAAGAGGATGAAAGACCAAAAAACATCTAAAATATCATGAAATATGATGAAACATCACGAAAGATGACAAATAATCATGAAATATCACAAAACATCCTAAAAAAGGAAGAAATATCATGAAATATGCTGAAACATCAAGAAATTCCGTGAAAATTCTTAAAATATCGGAAAAGATGAAAAAATATCGCGAAATATGATGAAACATGATGAAAGATGATGAAAGATCTTGAACGATGACGAAATGTTGTGAAATATGATGAAGAATCACGAAAGATCAGGAAAGATGATGAAAGATGATGAAAGATCACAAAACATTCTAAAAGATGACCAAAGATGACGGAAATCACGAAAGATCTGTTGGAAATGTTGTCATTGATGGCAAAGGAAGTAGCAAAGAAGGAGCATCTGAACAGCAACAAGGCAAACAAAGAAGCAAGGAGCAGCATTAAACAAGAAGCAGAGATAGTAATAGAGAGATAGCTGAGGCAACAAAGAGACCAGCAGAAAGAGAAAAGAAGCAGAGAAAAAGCAAGGCAGATAAGGAACTAAGGCAGAAGACAACGTAGAGACAATGAATAGAAGTAGAATGCATAATTGAAGCAGAATTGTCCAAGACAGAGTAGGAGAAAAAGGCCATCGAATAGAAAAGAATAAGTGAATGGTAATATGTGATAAGGAATAAGTGAATGGTAATCCATGATAAGTAAGAAATCCATTGAAGGAATTAATGGTTGATGTAGCGAAGATTATAATTGCGATGGACCATAGTACAGTGATCAACTTGCGGAATCAAGAACTTGAATGTGCAGTTAGAAGCGGAACTGTGACAGGATAGAACTCTAAACTTAGCAATGGAACTATAATAAAAGGCAAAACCTTAAAGCGCAACTTAATTATAATAATACATTGAAAGGGCGACGGAACCCTGCGTGAAGAGCGGAACCATGACTGAGTGAACAGTAAAGGAGGTTTACAGTTTTCATCGCACCACCTATGCGGAGTGAGCGGTATTTGAGGAGTTGGGAGCGATTCCATAAATCACTCGACACGTGGCAAGGAGGACTCACGGAAAACCGCTTGTCACTGTGTGCCATCGCGCGTTATAGTTCGACCCAGGACGCCCAGTGATATTGTTGTGCGCAGTTGATCTGGAGAGAAGCCATCGGACGATGGTCGTATGAGGAAGGTGCACAAAGAATAACCAAAGTACGGCAGGCCATCGCACGTTAACATTCAGCATCAGAGGTCGAGCAATATGCATATATGCCGTTGATCTGAAAGCATGCTATCGAACGGTGATCGGACGTTGGACTTGTGCGAAGTTTACCTATGGTACCATGCGCGTATTTGATTGGCTATTGACTATATTTGTGGGCCCAGGGTCAAAGGTTTACCATATTGTTTGAAAGCGTTAAAATGCGAAGGGTTAACCTTAATCCTAAAGTTAAGTTCAAAAGTATTAAATTAATTACCAAGATCAATAGAACGGTGTGAGTTATGGAAACCTCGCTGGATTATCTATTTTGACCCCGTCCAGGAATACCATTAGCAATTGAATGGTTTTGACCCAAGATTTTAATAAAGGCGAAAACTATATAAGGTGATGAGAATCATGAAGAACGACATGCATACGAAAAGGGTTGATAATAAACGAATCTCTTTTAGAGATATCTGTATGAATAAACTTTGATATATCTGAATCTATGCTGCACCTGTGAATATGATGATCAAGATCTCTAGATCAGATGATGAGTAATTCATGGTTTAATCGACTGACGAAATCATGAATAACGTATGCATGAGTAAGGGTTGTGAATGAATACTTCACTCTGAAGTATATTTGTATGGAATGGGTAACAGATTGCTGAGAGATCTGAATTAAGGATGCACCTCTGAAGAAAATGAATAAATCTGGTGGCCTGCAAGGTATGTTGTGTGGAAGTGGATGAAACGTGGTCTATAGTAGTACTGAGGGTCGAAGCCTTCAGTGAGGGGGTTGTAGCTCCCTTCCAGTGGTAACTACTAAATGAGAGCAGGGGTAGTTGCTCCCTTCTAGGAGAGGCTGGTAAATGAGAGAAGGTAGTAGCCTTCTGCAGGTAGGTGCCTGCGTGTTGGTATGAGACTGCACCAGCATAAAATTGTAAGAAGTTATCTTTATAATAAATATTGAAGACTGAGATAACAGTAGTGGTGGTTTTCTCCCGAATTGGGTTTCCACCTTAAATACTGGTGTCCATATGTATTGCGTATGATTGATGGTTTGTTCTATTATTTCTGTTCATACTCACTACATAAAATCTGATGAATGAATGATGCAATGATCTAAGTAAAGACATATTAAGATCTCTGGACATACATGTTGGATTTTGTAAAATAGTATATGGTTTTAAGAGAAATAAAAAGTAAAAATTTTCAGCCCTAAATACTGATTCACCCCCCCTCTCAGTATTTTTCCCGACAATTGGTTTCAGAGCAGGTCCTTCTGAAAAAGCTTAGCCGCCAGAAGGAAGATCAAGAAAGATGAGTAATCAAGATGGAACAGCATCTATCAGGCCTATGCTCTTTAACGGAAACAATTTAATCTTCTGGAAAACAAGGATGAGATCCTATCTTCAGTCTCTAGGAGCAGATGTATGGGAAATTGTTGAAGGAGGATATCAATGTACAGCTACAGTACCAACAGATTCGACGGAAAGAAAGAATTATGAAACCAATGCAAAGGTGGTCAATGCTCTATTAGGAAGTCTAACTGAATCAAAATTTGCCAAAGTCATGCAGTTGAATCCAACAAAGGCAATATGGGACAAAATCATTCTAAGTTATGAAGGTGATGCAAAGGTAAAAAGCGCTAAACTTCAAACTCTCAAAATTCAATATGAGAATCTAAAAATGAATAATGAGGAAAGCATTGCAAGTTTCTTTTTACGTCTTGATGATATTGTAAATCGTATGAGAAATCTGGGAGAAACAATAACCAAATCTACTCTGGTTGAGAAAATTTTAAGATCACTAACGGCAAAATTTGAGTCAAAAGTTTCTGCTCTTGAAGAAAAGCAGGATCTTCAAAATATTACTGTTGTGCAACTTCATGGCATACTAGCTGCATATGAAATGAGAAGAGGAGGACCATCTGAAGTCAAAGAAGCAGTCTTTAGAACTTCTACAAAAGGGAAGGAAGTACAAAAAACAGAAGGATCAAGATATATCTCAGAAGAAGAAGAGATAAACTTTGTAAAGAAACTTCAACTTGGCACAGGACGGTTCAGAGGTACGCTTCCTTTCAAATGTTTTGTTTGTGGAAGAGTTGGTCATTATGCTGCTAGGTGTCCTCATAAAAAAACACATAAAAAGGGGAAGGAAGCAGTAAGAAGGAATAAGAATCGTTATAGCACTAGAAAAGTCCTCATAAAGAAACACATAAAAAGGGGAAGGAAGCAGTAAGAAGGAATAAGAATCGTTATAGCACTAGAAAAAGTTACTATACTCATGAAGACAGTGATGGGTTATCTGATAGTGAGGAAGAATGTGAACAATATCTTAGACTTCTCATGGCATTTGAAAAGGAATCTAGTGAAGAAAAGGATACTTTTGTGGATGCTCTAGAAGACAATGATTTTCTTAATGAAAACAATCAACTCAAAATTTTCTTAGAAGAGAGTAAAATAATCATAGAAACTGTGAAAAATCAGCTTGAAGAAAAGGAGAAACACAATGAGAAATTAGAGTGTGAAGTAGTAAGTCTAAGAAAAGAACTTGAGAAAGTAAAGACTCTGAATCTTAGATTTGCTAAAGGATTTGAACCTTAGATGAGATTATCAAGGTACAACGTTCTCCCCTTATAAAGATAGATCTTGGATATATCGGAGAATCTTCTCAGCCTTCAGCACCAAATTATCTAAAAGCAACTACTGCTGGTTTACAACATGCTGCCACTCAACAAGGGAATAAAGAATCTTTGAAGGTAAAGCATGATCATCTCAATTCAAAGAACACTAACTTTCAAATAAACACCAATCAACAGGTAAATTCAAGAAGGAGATTTTATGATCGTAGAAATTTCTTCTTCAATGGACAATGTTTCTCATGTCACAATTTTGGTCATAAAGCTGTTCAATGTGTAGCATATAAAACCATCATGACAAGAGAAGCAAGAAAGAAAAGGATTGATATTGAAACAAAGAAGAATACTTATAACAACTTTTCTCCTCTTCAAAATGAAGTTGAATGTGCTTATTGCAATAACTTTGGCCATGAAGAATCTGAATGCAGGAGCAAAGTTTAGCTAAAAGAACATGTTCCTTCAAGCTCCAAAGTATGGAAAAAGAAGGAATTACAGGTTGAAAATTGTGGCATAGCATTATTTGCAGAAGATGAAGAAAACCAATGGTACATTGATAGTGGATGCTCAAGACACATGACAGGTGATAAAACCAAACTTCTTGCATATAGTGCTCTAGAAAAGGAAAAGAATGTTACATTTGGAAATGATACTCCTGTGGTCATTAAGGGAAAAGGGTCTATTTTTCTAAAAGAAAAGGTGAAAGCTAATGAAGTCATGTATGTGGATGGATTAAAGCATAACTTGTTAAGTGTAAGTCAAATGTGTGATCAAGGAACCGAAGTTGTCTTTAGTTCAAAAGAATGTGTGGTACGTGATCTTGATACGGGTAAAACAATTATAAAAGGAAAAAGAACTCCAAGCAACCCGTATGTATTAAAGAACTGCAAAGAACAATGTTACTTGAGTAAATCTTCAGAAAACTGGCTATGGCATAGAAGGTTGGGGCATCTGAGCTTCTCTCAAATCAAAAAATCAAGCAGACTTAAAGTTGTTCGTGATCTTCCCAATATTTCTCTACCTGAAAATATCATATGCAAATCTTGTCAATTCGGTAAGCAAACCAGAGTACAATTTAATGCCAAGGAAGGATCATCAAGTAAGCCTCTTGAACTCATTCATACTGACATATGTGGACCTATGAGAAAAAAGTCACCACGTGGTGAAGAATACTATATCTTATTCATTGATGATTTCTCTAGAATGTGTTGGATTGGGTTGATTAAACACAAAGATGAAGCATTTGAGAAATTTCAGTTTTTCAAAGCACTGGTTGAAAATGAATTAGATCTAAAAATCAAGTGTCTTAGATCTGATCGAGGAGGAGAATATACATCCAATGAATTCCTTGATTTTTTTGAACAACATGGCATAAAAATACAGTTTTCCTTAGCTGGCACTCCACAACAGAATGGTGTAGCAGAGAGAATGAACAGAATAGTTCAACAAATGGCTAGAGCCATGCTTGATGATTCCAGAACACCTGACACATTTTGGGGAGAAGCAGCACATACAGCAACAAATATTCTTAACAAGGCACATGTTCGTGTAAATAATGATAAAACTCCATATGAACTCTGGTATGGTAATTCTCCCACTGTAAAGCATTTTAGAATTTTTGGAAGAAAATGTTTTATAAAAAATAATGATGAAAAACTTGGCAAGTTTGAACCCAGAGCAGATGAAGGAATATTTCTTGGTTACTCCTCTAGGAGTAGGGCATATAAGTGTTACAATAAAAGACTTCGGAAGATTGTTGAATGTATAGATGTTGTTATTGATGAGTCTCCAGCAGCTCCAAAAGAAGAAAAACAAACAACAATTGAAGACAATGATGATGACATATATCCTTCTACATCAAATAGTAATGATACAAACAGTGAACCCAATGAAGAACCCGAAGATGATTTGTCTGAAAAGGCTCCATCCAGATATGTTCAAAAGAATCATCCAGAATCTCAAATTTTGGGAGAAAAGGGATTAGGTGTACAAACAAGAAGGACTCTTGTGGGATCTTCTAGCTATCTGGAATTTCTATCCACTATTGAACCACACAATGTCAATCAAGCTAGCAAAGATGAATGTTGGATTCAAGCCATGAATGAAGAGCTTGATCAAATTGAAAAGAATCACACTTGGGAATTAGTACCAAGACCTAATGACAAAAATGTCATTGGAACTAAATGGATATTCAAAAACAAGTTAAATGAGAATGGGGATGTTATAAGAAATAAAGCTAGACTTGTTTGCAAAGGGTATGCTCAACAAGAAGGTATAGACTTTGAAGAAACCTTTGCTCCTGTAGCCAAACTTGAAGCCATAAGAATGTTTCTTGCTTTTTCAAGCTTCCAACAAATCAAAGTTTATCAAATGGATGTTAAATCTGCTTTTCTCAATGGTGATCTAGAAGAAGAAGTTTATATAGAACAACCAGAAGGATTCATTTTGGGAAATAATGAAAAACTTGTTTTTAGACTTAAAAAGGCTCTATATAGTCTCAAACAAGCTCCAAGAGCATGGTACTATCGTCTTGACAAATACCTTCATCAACAAGGATTTTCAAAAGGGTCTGCTGATAGCAACTTATACACAAAAACTGAAAATGATAAACTATTGATTGTGGTTGTATATGTTGATGATATCATTTTTGGAAGTAATGAAGAGTCTATGAGTCAAAAATTTGCTTCTGATATGTAGCAAGAATTTGAAATGTCTTTACTTGGGGAACTAACATTCTTTCTTGGCTTGCAAGTGCAACAAGCAACAAATGGCATATTCTTATCACAAGCAAAATACCTCAAGAAAATCTTGAAGAAGTATGGCATGGAAGATTGCAAACCTGTAAGTACACCAATGATAACCGGATGTAATCTCAGTTCTAATGATGATTCCCCCACGGTGAATCAACCAGAATACAGATCTATGATAGGAAGTCTACTTTATCTCACTGGGACAAGACCAGACATCATGCATGTAGTTGGGATTGTTGGACGATTCCAAGCTAATCCAAAAGAGTCTCATCTTCAGGCTCTGAAAATAATATTCAAATATCTACAAGGAACTCAAGACTTTGGACTATGGTATCCAAAGAATGTTGATCTTACTCTTCATGCATACACTGATGCAGATTGGGCTAGAAGTGTTGATGATCGGAAAAGCACTAGTGGTGGTGCATTCTATATGGGGCCTCGGTTAGTATCTTGGTTTAGCAAGAAGCAAAGCTCTATTGCCTTATCTATAGTAGAAGCATAATATGTGGCTGCCGCATTATGTTGCACTCAACTTCTCTGGATGATGCAAACCTTACAGGATTTTCAAATCAAATTTTCATCTCCTATCTCCATTATGTGTGATAATACAAGTTCCATTAGTATCTCAAAGAATCCTGTTATGCATTCCAAGACCAAGCACATTCCCATCAAATATCACTTCTTACGTGAATAAGTGCTTGAAAAAAAAGTGAAATTGGAGTATGTTCCCCCCAAAGAACAAGTTGCTGATATATTTACCAAACCTATACCCAGGGAAGCGTTCGAATATCTCAGACAGAAACTGGGAGTAGTCTCTGCCATGCAGAATATCAGATCTGCTTAAATTTAGAATATTAAATTGGATATGCTCCCATTGAAAACATCTCTGAATGCACAAGATAAGGGGAAGCATTGGTCATATGAAAAGGATGAACTGTTGGTCATATTATGTTTGAATATGCAGCATGATCTCAGGGGGAGCATGGCATTGTTGGTTCAAAGGATCTTGATCAAACTCTTTGCCATTGATGTAAAAGGGGGAGGAAAAGCAACAAAGGGCTTCTATAAGACAAAGAGCTTCTATAAGACCATAAGAGGAAGAGTATTGCCATCAATTCCAAAGGGGGAGATTGTTGGAAATGTTGTCATTGATGGCAAAGGAAGTAGCAAAGAAGGAGCATCTGAACAACAACAAGGCAAATAGAGAAGCAAGGAGTAGCATTAAACAAGAAGTAGAGATAGTAACCGAGAGATATCAGAGGCAACAAAGATACCAGCAGAAAGAGAAAAGAAGCAGAGAAAAAGCAAGGCAGATAAGGAACTAAGGTAGCAGACAACGCAGAGACAGTGAATAGAAGTAGAATGCATAATTGAAGCAGAATTGTCCAAGACAGAGTAGGAGAAAAAGACCATCGAATAGAAAAGAATAAGTGAATGGTAATCTGTGATAAGTAAGAAATCCATTGAAGGAATTAATGGTTGATGTAGCGAAGATTATAATTGCGATGGACCATAGTATAGTGATCACATTGCGAAATCAAGAACTTGAATGTGAAGTTAGAAGTGGAATTGTGACAGGATAGAACTCTAAACTTAGCAATGGAACTGTAATAAAAGGCAAAACCTTAAAGCACAACTTAATTATAATAATACATTGAAAGGGCGACGGAACCCTGCGTGAAGAGCGGAACCATGACTGAGTGAACAGTAAAGGCGGTTTACGGTTTTCATCGCACCACCTATGTGGAGTGAGCGGTATTTGAGGAGTTGGGAGCGATTCCATAAATCACTCGACACATGGCAAGGAGGACCCACGGAAAACCGCTTGTCATTGTGTGCCATCGCGTGTTATATTTCGACCTAGGATGCCCAACGATATTGTTGTGCGCCGTTGATCTGGAGAGAAGCCATCGGACGGTGGTCGTATGAGGAAGGTTCACGAAGAATAACCAAAGTACGGTGGGCCATCGCACGTTAACGTTTGGCATCATAGGTCGAGAGATATGCATATATGCCGTTGATCTGAAAGCTTGCTATCGAACGGTGATCGGATGCTGGACTTGCGCGAAGTTTACCTATGGTACCATGCGCGTATTTGATTGGCTATTGACTATATTTGTGGGCCCGGGGTCAAAGGTTTACCATATTGTTTGAAAGCGTTAAAATGCGAAGGGTTAACCTTAATCCTAAAGTTAAGTTCAAAAGTATTAAATTAATTACCAAGATCAATAGAACGGTGTGAGTTATGGAAACCTCGTTGGATTATCTATTTTGACCCCGTCCAGGAATACCATTAGCAATTGAATGGTTTTGACCCAAGGTTTTAATAAATGCAAAAACTATATAAGGTGATGAGAATCATGAAGAACGACGTGCATACGAAAAGGGTTGATAATAAACGAATCTCTTTTAGAGATATCTGTATGAATAAACTCTAATATATCTGAATCTATGGTGCACCTGTGAATATGATGATCAAGATCTCTAGATCAGATGATGATTAATTCCTGGTTTAATCGACTGACGAAATCATGAAGAACGTATGCATGAGTAAGGGTTGTGAATGAATACTTCACTTTGAAGTATATCTGTATGGAATGGGTAACAGATTGCTGAGAGATATGAATTAAGGATGCACCTCTAAAGAAAATGAATAAATCTGGTGGCCTGCAAGGTATGTTGTGTGGAAGTGGATGAAACGTGGTCTACAGTAGTACTGAGGGTCGAAGCCTTCAGTGAGGGGGTTGTAGCTCCCTTCCAGTGGTAACTGGTAAACGAGAGCAGGGGTAGTTTCTCCCTTCCAGGAGAGGCTGGTAAATGAGAGAAGGTATTAGCCTTCTGCAGGTAGGTGCCTGCGTGCTGGTATGAGACTGCACCAACATAAAATTGTAAGAAGTTATATTTATAATAAATATTGAAGACTGAGATAACAACAGCGGTGGTTTTCTCTCGAATTGGGTTTCCACCTTAAATACTAGTGTCCATATGTATTTTGTATGATTGATGGTTTTTTCTGTTAGTTCTGTTCATACTCACTACATAACATCTGATGAATGAATGATGCAATGATCTAAGTAAAGACATATTAAGATCTCTGGACATACATGTTGGATTCTGTAAAATAGTATATGGTTTTAAGAGAAATAAATGTTGGGAAAAATACTGAGAGGGGGGGGGGGGGGGGGTAACTAAAGATGACATGCGTACAATCAAAATTTTACTTTTTCCTTTCTAAAAACCCATACGCTACTTTACTGAAGGAAACTAGCATATATACACGGATATCCTTTACAAAACTTGCATATGTCCAGAGATCTAACTATGTGTTTGAATCTTAACTCAGATCATTGCATTATTCATTCATCAGATATTTCAAAAATAGTAAACAGGTGCAGACAGAACAGAATAATCATCACACATATGCAACACATATGAACACCAGGATTTTTAGGTGGAAACCCAATTTAGGAGAAAACCACCGCTGCCTTTGTTTCAGCCTTCAAAATTTATTATTAAGAAAACTTCTTACAATCATGTACTGGTGCAGACTCAAACCAGCACGCAGGTGCCCACCTTCAGAAGGCTACAACCTTCTCTCGTTTACCAGCCTCTCCTAGAAGGGAGCTACAACCCCCTGCACTCATTTTCCAGCCTCTCCTGGAAGGGAGCTACTACCCCCTGATATGAGTACCAGCTTCTACTGGCAGAAAGCTTCCACTTTCATACTGAAGGTTTCATCCCTCAGATCCACTGCAGACCACGTTTCATCAATTTTCAAACTGGATCAAACAGCTCCAACACAACCCTTTACTTGTCAATAAACAACCTTTTCCCAAAGCATCAAACGGAACAGTGAAACCACTATAACCAGAATATCAAATATAACCCAGACTTCAGAATAGATATGTAGATACATATTCAACCTTCAGCAACCATTAGATCAGAAATCATACGCGATTTTATTTAATAAGACCTGCGTATATATGCACTTTCCAGAAGACGAACTCGCGTATACTTCAGTACATTTTCCAAAGAAAACCCTAACTGCGCATACGCACTTTTCTTTCCACAAACCCGCGTATACATGCGCTTTTCATGAAAAGAACCTGCGTATATATCTATAAAAGATAAAATTTGCAGTACAGACCAGATCTATAAACTTACCCAGATTTCTTCAATCTCTTCAATAGGATTGTGCCAGGTCTTCTTCACTTCTTTTCAGATCATCCTTGACATTCACCATTTCTAGATCTAGAGATCTTGAGCCTTCATCATGTTCATAGGAGCATCATAGATTCAGATCTATCAATTAGGAACAGTGTTCACCCATACAGATATACTTCAGAGTGAAGTATTCATCAAAGACCAGACTCATGCACACCCCATGCACAATGATTTTCTTCTCCTTATATAGGTTTACCCTTTTTCAATACCATGAGCCAAAACCACATCTCCTCTGATGGTATTCCTGGACGGGATCAAATAGACAACCCAGCGCTCAATACAATGGGTCAATACCATTTTAGTAACCCTTGGTTTTACAAATTTAGAGCACAATTGAGCATACGTGACATGGCACGTACTTTTCCGCGTGCATACGCTACTTCTCCTAGACAAACCCGCGTATGCCTTAAGACACACACTTTTCATCATTATTCTTGCACATGCTGATATTTATTTTTCTGGTACTTCTGCCCTTCTTGTAGAACATCAGATTTACATCATTAATGCATCAAGAACAACTTCATTAAGTAGGTTGCCATCATCTTCATCAAGTGGGTTTCCATCAAGGACAACACTCTGCATCATATTGCCAACAATGTCCCCCTTTGGGACTTGATGGCAACCACGAAGGTGTTTGATCACCACAACAGATAGATACATTGATTATAATCATTACAAAATAACCATGTTACTCTCCCCTTATTCAAACACCATGTCACTCTCCCCCTTTGACATCAAGGGCAAAGGGCGGATCAAAACCAAAACAAGGTTTTTCTCCTCATGTAGAAGGAAGCGCTCTGCAGATCTGAAGTGCACTGAAGTTACCATGCTCCCCCTGAGTTCATGCTGAAAGTTCAAACATATTTTTCAATGAAGTACATGACTCTATGACCTTCCTATCACCAAGGACTCATACAAAAATCAAAGATCCAATCAAGTGGATTTACATAAGAGACTCAAATACCCAACCAAAAAGGGTTTACACATTTTGACTCAACTACCCAACCAAGTGGGTTTACAAATTTGAACAAGTCCTCACATGACTGAATATTAAAATTTTACATCATAGGTCTCAACATGACCTTTTTCATCAAAATACAAATATGACCTTTTATGAACAATATCAGAAAGACCTCAAGAGAGATCATATTTCAGAATCATAAGCCAACAATGCATAATACCCAACAAGGCTATTGCTCCCCCTGAACCTGTACATCAGTTTACTCCATCTCCCCCTTAGCTTGTGCATCCTAAACACTTTTCACCTATACATCAGTTTACTCCTTCATCTCCCCCTTAGCTTGTGCATCCTGAACACTTTTCAACAGAAGATCATCAAGGCATCTTTACCCAATATCAAATAATGAGACAGAAATATAAGAGGTAAAACTTCACCAGAGATACCATACAGCATTATAGATATCAAACAGTGCTGCAGATGTGCTGTAAAATGCTGACCCTAACCAGAAATTGTCAGCAACTGACCATACGCGGCTTTATGTGGATAAACTAGCATATATACGTGATTGTCTTTCAGGAAATCCGCATATCCAATTTGATCTTCTAAATTTAAGCAGTTCTGATTTTCTTCACAGCAGAGACTACTCCCAGCTTCTGTATGAGATATTTGAACGCTTCCCTGGGCAGAGGTTTGGTAAATATATCAGCAACTTGTTCTTTGGAGGGAACATACTCCAACTTCACCTTTTGTTCAAGCACTTGTTCACGTAAGAAGTGATACTTGATGGGAATGTGCTTGGTCTTTGAATGCATAACAGGATTCTTTGAGATACTGATGGAACTTGTATTATCACACATAATGGAGATAGGAGGTGTACATTTGATTTGAAAATCTTGCAAGTTTTGCATCATCCAAAGGAGTTGAGTGCAACAAGACGCGGCAGCCACATATTCTGCTTCTGCTGTAGATAAGGCAATAGAATTTTGCTTCTTGCTGAACCAAGATACCAACCGGGGCCCCATATAGAATTCACCACCACTAGTACTTTTCCGATCATCAACATTTCCAGCCCAATCTACATCCGTGTAAGCATGAAGAGTAAGAACAACATTCTTTGGATACCATAGTCCAAAGTCTTGATTTCCTTGTAGATATTTGAATATTATTTTGACAGCCTGAAGGTGAGACTATTTTGGATTATATTGGAATCATCCAACAATCCCAACTGCATGCATAATGTCTGGTCTAGTCCCAGTGAGATAAAGTAGGTTTCCTATCATTGATCTGTATTCTGGCTGATTCACCACGGGAGAATCATCATGAGAACTAAGGTTACATCTGGTTATCATTGGTGTACTCACGGGTTTGCATTCTTCCATGCCATAATTCTTCAAAATTTGCTTAAGATATTTTGCTTGTGATAAGAATATTCCATCTGCAGTTTGATGCACTTGCAACCCAAGAAAGAATGTTAGTTCTCCAAGTAAGGACATTTCAAATTCTTGCTGCATGACAGAAGAAAATTTCTTACTCATATATTCTTCATTACTCCCAAAAATGATGTCATCTACATATACAACCACAATCAATAGTTTATCATTTTCAACCTTTGTGTATAAGTTGCTATCAGCAGACCCCTTTGAAAATCCTTGTTGATGAAGATATTTGTCAAGACGATAATACCATGCCCTCGGAGCTTGTTTGAGACCATATAGAGCCTTTTTAAGTCTACAAACAAGATTTTCATCATTTCCCAAAATGAATCCTTCCGGTTGTTCTATATAAACTTCTTCTTCTAGATCACCATTGAGAAAGGCAGATTTAACATCCATTTGATAAACTTTGATTTGTTGAAAACTTGAAAAAGCAAGAAACATTCTTATGGTTTCAAGTCTAGCTACAGGAGAAAAAGTTTCTTCAAAGTCTATACCTTCTTGTTGATTATACCCCTTGCAAACCAGTCTAGCTTTGTTTCTTATAACATCCCCATTCTCATTTAACTTGTTCTTGAATATCCATTTAGTTCTAATGATATTTTTATCATGTGGTCTTGGCACCAATTCCCAAGTGTGATTCTTTTCAATTTGATCAAGCTCTTCATTCATGGCTTAAATCCAACATTCATCTTTACAAGCTTGATTGATATTGTGTGGTTCAATTGTGGATAGAAATGCCAGATAGCTAGAAGATCCCACAAGAGTCCTCCTTTTTTGTACACCTGATTCCTTGTCTCCCAAAATTTGAGATTCAGGATGATTCTTTTGAACATATCTGGATGGAGCTTTTTCAGATAAATCATCTTCAGGTTCTTCATTGGATCCACTGTCTATATTATTTCCATTTGATGTAGAAGGACAAAAATCACCATCATCTTCTTCTGTTGCTTGTTTTTCTTCTTTAGGAGCTACAAGAGACTCATCAATAACAACATCAATACATTCAACAATCTTTCGAAGCCTTTTATTGTAACATTTGTATGCTCTGCTTGTAGATGAGTAACCAAGAAGTATCCCTTCATCTGATCTAGGTTCAAACTTGCCAAGCTTTTCATTATTATTTTTGATAAAGCATTTACTTCCAAAAATTCTAAAATGCTTTACAGAGGGAGAATTACCATACCAGAGTTCATATGGAGTTTTGTCACTATTTACCCGAACATGTGCCTTGTTGAGAATATTTGCTGTTGTATGTGCTGCTTCTCCCCAGAACATGTCAGGAGTTCCAGAATCATCAAGCATAGCTCTAGCCATTTTTTGAATTGTTCTATTCATTCTTTCCGCTACGCCATTTTGTTGTGGAGTGCCTGCTACAGAGAACTGTCTCTTTATGCCATGTTGTTCACAAAATTCAAAGAATTCATTTGATGTATATTCTCCTCCTCGATCAGATCTAAGACACTTGATTTTTAGATCTAATTCATTTTCTACCAATGCTTTGAAGATATGAAAATTTTCAAATGCTTCATCTTTGTGTTTAATCAACCCAATCCAACACATTCTAGAGTAATCATCAATAAATAAGATATAGTATTCTTCCCCACGTGGTGACTTTTTCCTCATAGGTCCACATATGTAAGTATGAATGAGTTCAAGAGGCTTACTTGATGATCCGTCTTTGGCATTAAATTGTACTCTAGTCTGCTTACCGAATTGGCAAGACTTTCATATGATACTCTCTGGTAGAGTAATATTGGGAAGACCACGAACAGCTTGAAGCCTGCTTGCTTTGTTGATTTGAGAGAAGCTCAGATGCCCCATCCTTCTATGCCATAGCCAATTTTTTGAAGATTTTCTCAAGTAACATTGATCTTTGCAGTTCTTCAATACATACAGGTTGCTTGGAGTTCTTTTCCCTTTTATAATAGTTTTACCTGTATCAAGATCACGAACCACACATTATTTTGAACTAAAGACAACTTCAGTTCCTTGATCACACATTTGACTTACACTTAACAGGTTATGGCTTAATCCATCCACATACATGACATCATTATCCTTCAACTTTTCTTTTAGAAACACAGACCCTTTTCCTTTAATTACAGCAGGAGTATCATTTCCAAATGTAACTTTCTTTTCCTTTTCTAGAGCATTATATGCAAGAAGTTTGCTTTTGTCACCTGTCATGTGTCTTGAGAACCCACTATCAATGTACCATTGATTTTCTTCACCTTCTGCAAATAACGCTATCCCACAATTTTCAACCTGTAATTCCTTCTTTTTCCATACTTTGGAACTTGAAGGAGAATGTTGTTTTGGCTGGACTTTGCTCCTGCATTCAGATTCTTCATGGCCAAAGTTATTGCAATAAGCACATTCAACATCATTTTGAAGAGGAGAAACGTTGTTATAGGTGTTCTTCTTTGGTTTAATATCCATCCTTTTCTTTCTTGCTTCTCTTGTCATGATGGTTTTATATGCAACACATTAAACAGCTTTATGACCAAAATTGTGACATGAGAAACATTGTCCATTGAAGTAGAAATTTCTGCGATCATGAAATCTTCTATTTGAATTTACCTGTTGATTGTTGCTTCTTTGAGAGATATCCCTTGTATTGTGATGATCATGCTTTACCTGTAAAAATTCTTTATTCCCTCGTTGAGTGGCTGAATGAAGTAAACCAGTTGTAGCTGCTTTTAGATAATTTGGTGCAGAAGCCTGAGAAGATTCTCCGGTATATCCAAGACCTGTCTTAATAAGAGGAGAACGTTGAACCTTGATAATCTCATCTAAGGTTTCAGATCCTTTAGAAAATATAAGATTCAGAGTCTTTACTTTCTCAAGTTCTTTTCTTAGACTTACTACTTCACATTCTAATTTTTCATGATGTTTTTTTGCTTCTTCATTCTGCCTTTTAAGAGTCTCTATGATTATTTTACTTTCTTCCAAGCATATTTTGAGTTGATTGTTTTGATCAAGAAAATCATTTTCATATAGAGCATCCACAAAAGCATCCTTATCGTCTCTAGAATTATTTTTAAATGCCATGAGAAGTCTAAGATCTTGTTCACATTCTTCCTCACTATCAGATAACCCATCACTGTCTTCATTTGTATAGTAGCTTTTCTTAGAGCTAGATCGATTCTTATTCCTTCTTGCTACTTCTTTCTCTTTAGCAGATGTTTCTTTATAAGGAAATTTTGCAGCATAATGACCAACTCTTCCACAATTGAAACATTTGAAAGGAAGCTTACCTTTGAATCTTCCGGTTCCTAGTTGGAGTCTTCTCACAAAGTTTGCCTCATCTTCTTCTGAGATATATCCCGATCCTTCCAGTTTTTGAACTTCTTTCCCTTTTGTAGAAGCTTTAAAAATAGCTTCTTTGACTTCAGATGGTCCTCCTCTCCTCATTTCATATGCAATCAGTATGCCATGAAGTTGCACCACGGAAAGATTTTGAATATCCTGTTTTTCTTCAAGGGCAGAAACTTTTGATTCAAATTTTGCCGTTAGCGATCGTAAAATTTTCTCAACCAAAGTAGTGTCGGATATTGTTTCACCCAGATTTATCATACGATTTACAACATCATCAATACGTAAAAATAAACTGGCAATACTCTCATCACCATGCATCTTTAAATTTTCATATTCAATTCTGAGAGTTTGGAGTTTTGCACTTTTTACCTTTGCGTTGCCTTCATAACTTAGAATGATTTTGTCCCATATTTCCTTTGTTGTATTCAGCTGCATGACTTTGACAAATTCTGATTCAGTTAGACTTCCTGTTATAGCATTGACCGCTTTTGCGTTTGATTCATAATTCTTCCTTTCAGTTGGATCTGTTGGTGTAGCAGCTGGATATTGATATCCTTGTTCAACAATGGCCCATACATCAGCTCCCATAGACTAAAGATAGGATCTCATCCTCACTTTCCAGAAGATAAAATTGCTTCCGTTGAAGAGCGGGGGCTTGATAGATGATGTTCCCTCATGACTGCTCATCTTGCTTGATCTTCCTTCTAGCGGCTAAGCTTTTTCAGAAGGACCTTCTCTGATACCAATTGTTGGGAAAAATACTGAGAGGGGGGGGGGTGAATCAGTATTTAGTGCAGACAATCAAACTTTTTCTTTTTCCTTTCTAAAAACCCATACGCTACTTTACTGAAGTAAATTATCGTATATATGCAGATATCCTTTACAGAACTCGCGTATGTCCAGAGATCTAATTATGTGTTTGAATATTAACTCAGATCATTGCATTATTCATTCATCAGATATTTCAGAAACAGTAAACAGGTGCAGACAGAACATAATAATCATCACACATATGCAACACATATGAACACCAGGATTTTTAGGTGGAAACCCAATTCGGGAGAAAACCACCGCTGCCTTTGTTTCAGCCTTCAAAATTTATTATTAAGAAAACTTCTTATAATCATGTACTAGTGTAGACTCAAACCAGCACGCAGGCACCCACCTGCAGAAGGCTACAACCTTCTCTCGTTTACCAGCCTCTCCTGGAAGGGAGCTACAACCCCCTGCACTCGTTTTCCAGCCTCTCCTGGAAGGGAGCTACTACCCCCTGATATGAGTACCAGCTTCTACTGGTAGAAAGCTTCCACTTTCACTGAAGGCTTCATCCCTCATATCCACTGCAGACCACGTTTCATCAATTTTCAAACTGGATCAAACAACTCCAACACAAACCTTTACTTGTCAATAAACAACCTTTTCCCAAAGCATCAAACGGAACAGTGAAACCACTGTAACCAGAATATCATATATAACCCAGACTTCAGAATAGATATGCAGATACATATTCAACCTTCAGCAACCATTAGATCAGAAATCATACGCGCTTTTATTTAATCAGACTTGCGTATATATGCACTTTCCAGAAGACGAACCTGCGTATACTTTAGTACATTTTCCAAAGAAAACCCTAACTGCGCATACACGCTTTTCTTTCCACAGACCCGCGTATACACGCGCTTTTCATGAAACGAACTTGCGTATATATCTATAAAAGATAAAATTTGCAGTACAGACCAGATCTATAAACTTACCCAGATTTCTTCAATCTTTTCAACAGGATTGCGCCAGGTCTTCTTCACTTATTTTTAGATCATCCTTGACATTCACCATTTCTAGATCTAGAGATGTTGAGCCTTCATCATGTTCATAGGAGCATCATAGATTCAGATCTATCAATTAGGATCAGTGTTCACCCATACAGATATACTTCAGAGTGATGTATTCATCAAAGCCCAAACTCATGCACACCCTATGCACAATGATTTTTTTCTCCTTATATAGGTTTACCCTTTTTCCATACCATGAGCCAAAACCACATCTCATCTGATGGTATTCCTGGACGGGATCAAATAGACAACCCAGCGCTCAATACAATGGGTCAATACCATGGTAGTAACCCTTGGTTTTACAAATTTAGAGCGCAATTGAGCATACGCGACTTCGCACGTACTTTTCCGCGTGCATATGCTACTTCTCCTAGACAAACCCGCGTATGCCTTAAGACACACACTTTTCATCATTATTCTTGCACATGCTGATATTTATTTTTCTGGTACTTCTGCCCTTCTTGTAGAACATCGGATTTACATCATTAATGCATCAAGAACAACTTCATTTAAGTAGGTTGCCATCATATTCATCAAGTGGGTTGCCATCAAGGACAACACTCTGCATCTGTTTCGACGGGGAAACCTCTGATACATTCATTAATGAGAAATTCTTGGATGATACAAATTACAAAACCTCCTTTCTATATAGGAGTCCATGGGGCCACAATGTAATCCTAGTGGGGCCACAATGTAATCCTAGCTGACCTAACAATAATAATTTAAGGGCACAATAATAAAAATATGGGGGTTATAGGGGTACAATAATAACAATAAGGGGGTTACACTAACAATAATAAGGGACTATACTAGTAATATAGGGACCTAACAATCATAATTATAGTTCATTGGAATACCCTACTCCTAGGCTAGCTAATTCCTCTAATGTTGTGATCCCCACCATTGAATGAATACCTTTTGTAAGAAGAACTCCCAATAACATGGGAATATAAATTATATCAAATCCTTCATGTCATTATTTTATCAACTTCTCCATTAAAAAACTCTACCCAAATTTATTCTAGAAATGAAAGAAATGAATGAGATATGAAAGGTAGGAGACTGGTACCTCCTAGAGGAATGCAGAGTGATCAAAGTTTATGGTTTCAAGGAGAAACAATATTTTTTTTCAAGCTTCATTACTCCTAGAATATTTTCACTGGAGCTCATTAGACAACAATTTATCAGTGATTGGCTACATTTTATATCAAGGAAGACAAAAAACACATTTCATTTTCCTTAAGAAGTTACGCCTTTCATAGCCAAAACTAGGAAAACCCAGGAGAAAGTGCAAACAATGTTAGAAGAATTAAATTTTGCAGAAGGACCTAAGTGAATATATAATCCCTTAGATATGATTTATAATCAAATAAAATATAAGGACAAAGAGGCACATAGGCACCAATCAAATACCATCTTGGTGCAAGTAGCTAATAAATTGACTTTTGAAGAATTCAAGGAAATAATCCTTCCAACATGTTCACAGACTTCCAAGTCATGTGGCACTAAAATAACCAAGGTTGGCGAGATGGATATAGGCCAATATGGAGAGTCTAGCTCAAAAATACTTTGAGTAGAATAAATATAAGATGAAGATGATGAAGAACAAGGGTTGGATAAAGCCCTGACATTAATTGCAGGCACTACAATATGCCCACCACCCAAACCTGTGATATCAAAAGGCCCAAAAAATCCTGGCACAAAAAATACCAATGACCCTGACACCTTCGGAGGCCATATACACATCTGATACTCAAACTTGCAGAGAACCATCCTCCCTCATTGCATAATTTGAAGACACAACAAAAATATCCAAGCAAGAAATGAAGAGAGAATTTCAACTTGCAAAGACAGGAAATATGGAAGACCCTTGATTTCTTGGTGTATTATATTGTAGAGGGGATAAATTGAATTTGGAAGTCTTGAAATCCAAAGGCATGCAGGTCATTTCTGCTAGATATTATGAAGCTACTCCTATCGCTTTGTACCTATGAAAAATATTGTTTCCTAACACATACAGTTTGTATAAAGCCTTGATGTTATATAAAATGAGTCTCAAAAGACTCACTCATCACTCCAAATATTAAGGGAGGACTACAACAGAGATGAGAAATTTTTGAAAAATGATAAAGTTGAAACCAAGGCAAGGATGTTGAAAATTGAAGCATTGAAGAAAGTAATTCTGAAAATGGTTGTATATGAAAACTAGTTCCATTAAGAAGGTACTATATGAGAAGAAAAAATAAATCAAACTCCTAAGAAGGAAAGGGAAATAGGAGGCATATCTAGTGCAACTAAATCAAAATCCTAAGAAGGAAAGGGAAATGGGAGGCATATCTAGTGCAACTAATGGAGTTAATGGAAGTGGAAAAATAGAAGGAAGAGTTGCTCAAAAATTTGTATAGAGCCACTCAAGAGGTCCAATAGTACAAATACTAAGTTATATTACTAAAGATATAAGTGGCTGGTCCAAAAGCTAGAAGTGGAGGAGAATATGTCATTATACAGACTCCAGCAGAGTATCTAGCCACAACAATAGAAAATATGTTGATGAATAATGAAGTAACCAAGCTAAGGACCCTGTTAGCTGACATGGATGACAAGTTGCACAACAAGCACAAAGAAATTAAATAATTAAACAAATAGGTTGAGGAGTGATAAATCATATGATCATGTCTACCAAGATTTGGACATTATTCCAAAGAAGCACGACTCTGGAGCCAAAATGAAGTTGAATTTCCACACTATCTAGGATAATATTGTTATCACCAAAAAATTATCACCTAGCCTTTTATAACTAGTTGAATCAAAATACAACATGTAAGTTTAATTTTACCATAGTTAAATCACTTTCACTATAGGAAATAATTTAATAAACCACTTTTACTAAGTTATTTCTGATTAAAACCCATGAGAATAATTAAATAAACTACTATTTATTTAATTTTCTCTAGGAATAATTAGTAAATCATTGCTTCATAATTATTCCTTGTCACATTTGACTAAATATTGCAGAAATCATCCTCCAAAATTCAAAGACTTGAGGACAAGTATCAAAATAGGCAAGGGGGGAGATTCATAATAAACCAATAAACTATGCAAATAGTTTAATAACAAGTAGTTGTATTGCAGAACGGACCTAAGACATTAATATTTATTAGTGAGGGACCTAAACAAGATCAATGTCATATGTTATTGCAGAAGGGACCTGAGACATCAATATTTATCAATGAGGGACCTAAACAAGATAAATGTCATATGTTATTTTATAAAGAACATGAAACATCATAATCAACAACAAAGGAATCTAAGAAGCATCTACAAGCATCTACAATCCATCAAAATCATTTAGCAAAATTCATGTTTGAAGTAAAAGAATTATCATCATTGGGAAAAGGTCAAGTGTTGAAAAAAGAGAAAAGGTAATCATCAACAAAATAAGCATTGACAATGAGCTACTAAGCAAAAGGAAATAATTGTAAGTTTAAAGTATTCTTAGTGCCTTTTATTTTGAATTTTTTTCTAATATTGATAAACTAGTTTAAACTTGAATATGAAATACTCATTTATTCATGAATACATCATCCATTATCCTAAATTACCCTATATCCTACGTCACCCTACATTAAATAAATTTAATTCATTAACCTCATCATAACCCTACATTCATCATTTATGAGCAATTTTGACCAAAATTTTTGCCACATCTCCTTTTTGGGGCCAAAATTTTTTTGTCTCATAGAAATTGCCTGCAAAAACATGAAGGATAAATTTGCCTACAAGACCAGAACAAAAGAGCTAGTGTCATTACAAAAAGAATTTGACTTGAAATGACCTAATATTATGGCCATTTCAAAACAAATTAATACAAAAGCATATGGAAATAATGACACAAAAGAAAATAAAAAAGGAAAATATGCAATGATATGGATATGAAACATGTAATAAGAATGGATTTACAAATGCATAACAATACATGATTGAGAAAACATGCAATAGACATACAAGAAATAAGAGTGAAGACCTTAAATAATTGAAAAACCATGATATAGCATCGAGACTATACAATAGACAGGGCAAGGATAAAAAAAACATACTGTTAATAGACTAAGCATAAAAACCCGTGGTAGTAAGGACAATCATGTAGCGAAGAAGGAAATCAACCATGACACATCATAAGAAAAACTGGAAATCACAAGTACAAAGGTTAGAAACAATCATCTAGAATGAATTGGGACACGCAACAACAAACGATCAAAATGTTTCAAAAGCTTGCTTTGAGTTTGTTCTCCTTCATCGTCATAGCTAAACCTAGCTCAGAATTGGAGGGAAACACTGCACATTAACCCTTCTTTATTTGGACCTTATTCCATTTCCTTAAAGAATGGTCAACAAGGACCACTACCATCTCATTCATAGTCACCAATAGGGGATGTTTTTTATTAGAATTAGAACTTTATGAGACTTGGAATCTCTTTGAACCCAGCAAACCATCCCCTTTATGGGCCACTGCTCTAGGATGTTCAGGTTCAAAGATCGATTTTTTTTCGAATCATTTTGGAGGGGATGTGCAATTCCATTAGGAACCTGAGTAATCATATCATCATGTTTTGAATGATCCTCCTTGATTTCTTCTTCTTCTTCCTTCATAAAATTGGGATGAGAAGGCTTCCAACCTTTTTGTTTTATGAACTTGGCCTTTTTCTTTTTGGGTGGATTTTTAGATTGTGGACATATGTCTTGTAAGAGTCATGTTTGAAAACAAGTGTGGCATCTAAATTCCATGTTTTTATAATCGAATATTTGGCTCCATTGATAGGATATATGTTTTAGCAAAATGCAGCCAAGTATGCCTTTGCTTAGAACTATTTCCAAATAGGTTTGAGAAAAAGTAAATAATCCTTTCTTTGTTCTTTCAAAATCCATTTTTTTGAAGGATTCCAAAGAATTTCCAATATCCTCTAATACATTCTGATGCAAAAATGGAAGAGGAAGTTTTAGAAACCTTTCCCAAACTAGCCTATTTATTACCACCATTATTAAATAATCAAAATCTAGGAACCAAGGGGTGATGATAAACCATTCTCTTCCCCAAAACCAAGGTCCTTGTTGTAATACATTCTCTAAATATTCATTAGAGTTAAACTAAGAATGGAAAATCCTTTTGAAAAATGACAAATGTCATATTTTTTTTGTCCATGATGTAAATTCCCACTAATGCAGTGCTTCATATCTTGGAAAAAAAACCATTAAAGCTACAAATGATGAACCTAGACTCTAAAACAGAAAAGAGATGGTTTACCTTTTTTTTATTGACCTCTATTTTTGGTATTTAATCAGGCCTTTCAAAAATATATGGCCCTAGAATGAATTAATATTAATCAGTTGAGATGGGCCACTTACCCCATATCGTATCCTTATATGAAGTTGAAGTAGCTGGATACCTAGAGCCCATTGCACCCCTACATTGCCTCAGTATCATAATAGAGGTGGAGTTCCTAGAAATACTATAATCGTGCAAAAGTGACATATCCTACAACTATTTCCCTTCACAACTTAGTCCCTACATGTCTATAGGAATCCCCATGTGATTCTCCAAGATATTATTTAGGGACACTATTGTTTCAAATTTAGAGACCTAGATTAAAATTGAGTTCCCTATCAATTTTTTTGACAAGAAGTGCAAACCCTTTCGAATGATTCAAAACTTTTAAACTTCCCACTAACCCCAACAAAGAAGAAAGAGGGGTTATTTATTTAATATCTAATCTTATTTGAGGAGGCCAATGAATAATGTGAAGGAAGAGAAAAAAATGGGCTCAGTCTCTTGTACATGAAAAATAGAATATACAAAGAAAGATGGCTAAACCCACAACAACCCATCCAAAACCTCGAAGGAAAAAATAAGTTGGGATCCAAACCACAAAGAATCCTCCAAAATTCTAGATATGAATAGATATGGTGAGGTCTGTATCATACCTTTGATCTGAGAGGAAACCCTCACACCTAACACCCTATGGAGCAAAGAAAACCCAGCTATCATGTTTGTTTTCTCTGATGGAGTTTGGTGAACTCAAAAACAATTCGCCGGCATGGGAAAATTAGTTGGTTGTGAAATTTGCGGGAAAATATGAGGTGTAGATAACACACCACACACATTATATTCACTTGCATGATCTCATAATGTCGAGTGTTCCTCAAATTGTAGCCTCTATGATCTCATTATTTGGATCTTGGGAACCGAAATTAGTGGGAATGGCACCATGAACAATTTCATGGAAGCCATGGATGGCAGAGTCAAATCTCCCTTCATCGCGTATATCTACTTTGAAAATAGAAATCCTCTCTTGGTATTTTGGGAGTGAGAGAAGGCACAACTTCCTTAATGAGTTCCCTATATCTCTAAGAGTTGCACATGTTGTGTAGCCATTCTCTAGTAGCGTATTTACAGGACATGGTCCAATGTGTCCCCCTACTCCTGTCATGTACATTAGAAGGCCCATCCATTTAGCCATAAGAGTCCCGATCTAAGATCAGAAGAAGAGATATGTAGAGAAGAATAGAGTTCAAAAATAGATAAAATTTGGAGATCATGTGTATCTTCAAATTAATTCAAATAGAAGTTAATTTAGAATGGGAATTTGTGTCAAATTAATTTTGGGAAGAATTGGGCCATTGGTTTACAGCCTTGCCTTACCTTCAAATATTAAATCTCATGATGTACATCGTGTATATTTATGTAATAAGTATGTTTACGATTATAATCATGTTATTTATTGGGTTGTGATCTAGGTGTAACTCGAAGGAGAGTTCAAACCATAACCGTAATGCATGCTAGGCAACAAAGAGATATTGCTTCAGAACTAAGCCATTGTGCAAGTTAAAGTACAATGGAAGCACTATGGAGTATAAGAATCCACTTGGGAATCGGAGGATGCCATGAGAGTGGCATATACTTAATTATTTTTTTCATAATTATAGAACACAAAGGATGATGTTCCTTAAATGGGGAGGGGATTGTGTCACCCCTTTTATTTTCTCAATTTTATGTTGTAATTGAGAATTTATAATGTTGTGGTACCAAGATCAATATTATGAGTTAAAATTCTATGATGTGATGTAATTTTTATTTTTATTAATTAAAAAAAAGGTCTATATTTAAAGGAAGGGGGATAGCCAACAAATTATGATGCCTTGAGAGTAAAAATTGCCTTGATTTAATTTTCCCTTTTGATCATATGATTAATATTCCCAATAAGCTTCTGGCAAGAGATTGAGAAGATGAAGGGAAAATGTGATTATAGAAGAAAAAGGGAGGATCAATGAAGAGGTTATTCTTCCTTTATATTTTTAGCTTACTCCATTTTATCTCTCATACATTATTTCTCCTCTCAGATAGAAATTTGACTTAGTAAGAGGGTTGGTGGCATAACACATAGAGGTTCAAACCTTGTGACTAGTTAAGTGTTCTAAGTGACAACTTATGTGACGAGAAGTGAATGTGTTGCAACACTTATTCTTTGGAATAAATGGCTCTAGGGACTGTGAATCGTATTATTTGTGTGTGGCATATAAAAAACTGAAGAGGGAAGTTTCGAGGGACTACAGATATCAGATAATGACTCCTTTGTTATGTGTAGACCCACGTGATATTTTTTTAACATTATGAGGTTCGTAAAAAATGAAAAGGTTGAACACTAAGGTTTTCCTATGGGCAGAGAGTGGCCTTCACTTTTATGTTAAACATGGTCTAAAAATTGTTTACTAAATCCCCTAGTTTATTTTTATCTCTAGGAAACAAGAATCTTGATTGGGGTGGCTAGCTACAAGAAATACTACAATGCAGTCTTTCCTATGCTTTGATGGAGAGAAACTGATCCATATTTAGTTCTAGATTCATTTCTCTTAATCAGATAAGTACTTCCATGTTTGGTAATTGAAATTAATTATTGCAAGAATATATTTATGAAATTTTAATAGTTAAAATTGTTTATTGTCATCAAGTTTTTTTTTTCTTTTTAAATTAGATATATTTATGAAAAATAAACATGTGGAGCATATGAGTTCTATTGTTGGTAAACTTGTTAATTTTTGTCTTAACCCATGAGTAAAGAAATTCAATTTTTTTGAGCAATATTTTCTTCTCGGTAGAGATCATATTAATAATTTTTCAAATTCATGTGTCGGTTATGTGCGTGCATCATTTCATTGTTAATTTAATGTTGTTTTTTATTTAATTTTCTCTATAGGCTATAAGTCCCAAAATTTTCCTCTCATTTCAAGAGATCTAAGGTACATAAAATAAGTCAAGGAAGATTTTTGTGGTCATTCTTGGAGTTTAAAGGTGGAAGCCAAATGTGATTTATGGGGTAAATAGGTCCTCTTTTCAATTTCTTTATATTTGTTTCTTTTCTTTTGGGAGGTTCCATAGACTAAAAATTGTACTATAGTGAGTAAAAATCTTGTTGAACATATACGACAATTTTCATATCTTGGTTCACTATATTTTGGGATATCTAATCTAAGGAAGTTGGACTTCCTAAATGTTTCTTCAACTTAGGTCATCTTGGAACTTTCACTATAATTTTTTTTCTAATAAGTTTCAAAGCATGAAACTTGGATCATAATGAAGGGAAATATCCTTGAACAATTGGTTCAATTTTCAAATCTTGGTTCAATATGATTTCAAATATATTTTCTTAGGAAGTTGGATATCCTTAATTCCCCTAAATTCAGGGTTCAAACATATCAACATGGTATTTCACTATAAATTTATTTCTTTGAGGTTTAAAACCGTGAAACTTGGAGGAGACAAAGAAGATATCTAAAGGTACTTGTGATAGAAGTTTCATATATTTTTTCACTATAATTTCATAGATATGCCTTGAAGAAGTTGGGTCTCCTCAATGTTCTTGAAATTAGAACTAATTTTTGTGTTAGAAAAGTACAAAAGAAACATGAAAAAAATTGATACTCCATATCCTTAATCATGCTTTAAGGGACCAAGTTTGAGAAAAAGGTGATGCCCCACAACTTTAATGAAGGATTAGGGGGTTGGGTGGGTGACACCTAGCCTCATGATTGAAGAAAACATCCCCCCATTGAAATCATGGCTAGTGACTAGGTATCTTAAGTATAGGAAGAAGTTATACAACATGGGTGCCAAGAGGTAAATGGCTAGTAAATTCCGTAGTCATTAATCCATAATAAGCATAAACCCATATAAATTAAATGGATAGTAAATGCCGATGGGATGAATCTGTAATAGGCATACAAACACTTACTTCATTACACTTTTTTTGTTCATAAAATTAAAAAAAAAAAACTAACTAAATTATTATTATTATTATTATTATTAATGATAAAAAGAATTAATATATAAGTTAAACGTATATACATTTAAGAAAAACATGGAACTATATTTTTAACCATGGAGATTTACCTCATTTTACCATAGAGATTCTCAATATGTAAATGAGTTTTGTCACAATACCATGGATCATGGTTTATTAATATCACATGCCAAAAAACCATAACGCACTTTATATGAAACTTTTTCATATGATATTTTCGTAATTAATCGGTTTAATTAAAAAGGAAAAAAAACATATATGCTTTGAAGATAAATATAAACCATTAATTTGTGTATATTATTATGAATATTCTATAATATTTTGTTGAGATTAAATCCCCACTATCCACTTAATAATTATTGATAGTTAAATTAAAATTTTAACCTATTCCAAAATAAATACTAATATAAATTATATATTAGAAATATTATATTAAGTTGTTGTATGAATTTGAGCTTAACTCACTTGCAGCGATGATGACTCCGCACATCTTCATCGCATCTACAATGTCCTTCCACTAACTGTGGACATGATACTCTCTTTTAGGGCTGCTCGCTCTCATCCAGCCGCTCTCAATAGTGCACTCTTCCTCTTATGTCTATTGTGTCTTTGTTTATGGCTGCTCTTACATATTTTATACTTGTTGTATATGAAGCCCACAGGTATTTTACATCACTATCTTCCTTCCTCGTCGATATACACAGATGCTTACTTAATCTTTGTGGTAGCTCTACTTTCCATGTTTGCAGTTCTAATTTTCTTATCATTCTTTTCTTGTGGGGTCTTTTGGTTACTATTATATAGTATTTTTTGGCAACCCTACTTTAGCATGTCTCCTATTATATTCCTCGAATAGTTTCATATACTCTTCCTGTTCATCTATGCGATCTATATATTTTTCCACATATGGTTTTTACACTCTCATCCCCTTCACCACCTTCGGACTCATCGTTCCTAGGGTCTCACTTTCAGTGTTTATGCCCTTCTATTCCAGTGGCTAATCATCCTTGTTGGATGATTCAAGACTGGAGTATCGAGCTTCGGAGGTTGTTCGGTGAGGACCCCTATAGGGAGTTTAAAACACTAGGTTTCTCCATATTTTATATCCTTTAGCACAAATGGAAGGCCTCATTTTTCATTTCCTGTCATTTTGGACGCATTAGCTTCTTCTTCTGTAATTTATAGCGGAGGTTTTGGGGATACTTGTGTTGTTTTTGTTGTGAATAACAACATCGAGGTGTGGGCCCTGTTATTGGATTTCCTCGAAGGTTTCTTTGGTGTCAGGTGATAAATTTATTTTTTTCATTGTTTGTGGTTCATCACTGGTGCTTTGGGTAATTTTTTTTAGATGGTAGATGTTACTGGACAATGCTAGGTGCTACTATTGTTAGACGTGGGGTGGTGGTCTTCTAGTGGTGTGAGATCGGGGGTCTTGTGTGTTGGCTATGGGGTAGTGGTTTGAGTTGGTTAAATTTGAGAGGGGGTGGTGCTACGTGGTACGTGGTGCAATGGTACAACAGGGTGGTGGTTGCTGCGAGGTGGTGCGAGTGACATTGATTTTTCGGCTGGTGGCAGCAATTGTTGTTGGTGGGAAATACCGATTTACTAGCGACATTCTGTATTAATGGTGATTATTTGACACATTTTTCTTCTCATCCATCTCTGACTATCTTCGACTGTTTTTTATTTTCTTGGTGGATGGTTGACATTCTCGGATTTTTTTTCTCTGACATCTATCTCCCCCTTGGATTTTGTGACAAATTTTCCCCTTTCCACTGATATCCCTTCTGGCCTTTCTGCCTCCATTGCGACATTATTTTACCCTTATGACACTTACCTCTGATATGACACCCACTATTTGCGGGTTTTTTTATTCTCCCGCTCTCCTACTGTTTTTGACACATGATCTAACATTCTCGAACCTCTCCCCTTCACATGAGTTACATGACATCTCCTCTAATTTTTTTTTTATTTTCGAACCCATACGGTACCCTCTTTTCCATTATTACTTTGCTTCTTCCTAGGGGGTTTGGTGTGTCTATGCACTCACTCGTGGTTCGTGGCATATTTGGATGTTGACACTTTTGCATAGGAAAATTTCTACGAGCCACATTGGAGTTCGAAAATTATTGGGCGCACGGTGATTCCCGCGTGGGCTCACTGCATGGTGACTTGAGGTTAGGTTACGTGGATCCATAATCCCTCCACATGAGACATTCACTTGCACATGTAGAGGGTGGTGGATTACCCGCATGACAATTTCAATGCGGCTGTAGACATAAACACGTCTGTAGTGTTCCGACACCAAAACATATCAATTTTGGGCATGATGTGCTCTGGGGCCGTGTGGTGAGACCTCAAAATTGGGTGCTTTTTGGTCAATGGTTTTTCTTTGGTTCAGGAAATTTGGACATGGAAGCCTGGGTTTTGGCTCAATCTAAACCCCTCTTGGGTTACCATCCCCAAGGTTAGTCGCCTCATGAATCATTGATACATTTTCATTTTCTTCATCAGGTGGATGTGATGAAGGTGCTCTCGTGGCCATGGGTGCATGGTCAAATTTTTATGCAACTCAATAAATGGTTCATCAGCTTTAATCCATTCAAAATTACTCCCCACAACTGGTACACTTGGGTAAAGCTCCCTAGTCTACCACTCGATTTTTGGACACGTGTGGCTTTGGAGGGCCATTAAGGGAATTTTGAGGTCTAAAATGGGCCTCTTAAGAAAAATGTACAACCAAAATAAAATTTACTAGAACCAATAGGATTCACGATTATGATGTCAACCATGGGGGAAGATTCACCATTTTTGGAGTAAAAAAGTTAAAATATTAAAAAATAATAAAATAATAGAACTACATTTTCAACTCCTATTTTCAACTTATCTCCCTAAGGGTTTACTCAAATTTCGAGTGGGACTACTCATTGGATGCAAAATTTAATTCCTAATCCAAGGAGTACCCATGTTGCATACTTTTGACGGACCTTGCTACACGAAAAATGGGAAATACATGAAAAAATGTGATTGCAATCACATTTTTCATGTATTTCTCATTTTTCGTGTAGCAGAGTCCATAAAAAGTATGCAACATGGGTAATCCTTGGATAGGGAATTAAATTTTGCATCCAATGAGTATTCTTGCTTGAAATTTGAGTAAAACCTTAGGGAGATAAGTTCAAAATACAAGTTGAAAAAGTAGTTTTTTCTTTTTTCCCTTTAAAATTTGATGATGTAATCAAATCTTATTTTATTATTTCCACTATTATTTTATAATATTCTTAGGAGGCCCATTTTAGACCTCAAAATTCCCCTAATGATTGGTAATACTGTGGGGAAATTCATCTATATGGACCCTAAGGTGCTGGGTTGTTATGAAACCAACTCACAAAATAGAAGAAAAGATAGATCAACGACTTAGAAATCAACCTCTTCGAGGTGGAAACCTCCTTTACATTACATAAATGAACAATTCTTGGATGATACAAATAAAAAAACCTTGTTTCTATATATAGGGGTCCAAGGGGTCAAAATATAATCCTAGCCGACATAATAATAACAATGTAAGGGCACAAAAATAACAATAGTGGGCTTCTATGGGGCACAATAATAATGAAATGGGGACTACATGGGCAAAAAAATAACAATACGATGCTATAGTAACAATAAAAATAAGGGGATACACTAGTATTATAGGGACTTAGAGTGCACGTCTCCTTCAAAAAAGCGTTATCATCAACACTTGAGTAGTTCTAGATCCTTCTATATAAAATTTTTATCCTCCCATGTCGAATCTTTGGCCAGTAAGTTCTTCCACTTCATGGGCTACTCTAAAATTGATTGATTTCATAGCTGTCAAGTTCTTGTTTTCGTGACTTCTTCAGGTTCCAATATGGATTTTCCTTCCTCATCAAGTTTTGGCAATATTGTTTGAACTGGGAGCTTATCACCTGTAACCTTATTTAAGCATGAAACATGGAAAATTGGGTGCACTCGAGAAGATGCAAGAAGCTCCAATTTGTATGCCATAGTACCAATATGTTGCCACACCTTGTAAGGACCATAATACTTTGGTGATGATTTATTATCCTTCTTAGCTTTCTTGAGGGACATTTGTTTGTATGGTTGTAGCCGTAAAAATACCCAATCACTTACATCAAAAATTCTTTCGTTGCGATGTTGATCTTCCTGTTGTTTCATTCAATTTTATGCCAAAGTGAGGTTATCCTTTAAGAGTTTGAGAACTTGTTGTTGATGCTCGATGTGATCTTCCATTGCTTGAATCTTAGAATTTCTCTTGATGGAGGGTGGATGATATACATAAAGTGCCATAAATGGGATCATTTTTTCTACAGTATGGAAGGAAGTGTTGTACCACCATTCAACTATAGGTAACCACTTGACCCATTGTGTCTATTTATAAAATTCAAAGAAATGAGAATATCCTTCCAAACATTTTTTCACTATCTCCATTTTCCCATCGGATTGAGGATGATATGATGAGCTATGAGCTAATTGAGTACCCAAACAAGAAAATAATTTCTCCCAAAAATTTCCTGTAAAATCGAGATCTCTGTCACTTACAATAATCTTTGTGTTTCCATGTAGCTTTTGAATTATTTCCATAAATGAAATAGAAAATGTATTGGCTTTAAATGGATGAGATAATGCAAAAAATTGTACATACCTGGTAAGTCTATCAACTACCACCATGATGACAGTCTTTCCTTCAGACTTGGGTAAACTTTTCATAAAATCCATTGAAACCTTGGAAACATTGACTTGGAATGGATAAAGGTTGTAACAGACCTGGGGTCTTAAGTGTCTCAACTTTATTTTTTGGCAAACCAAACATTTTTCTACAAACTTTTGAATATAAGATTTAAAGCCATCCCGAAAAATTCTTTCTTGACCCTGTGGTAAGTTTTTAAAAATCCTGAGTGTCCTCCTAAGGGAGAGGTGTGCAATTCCAAAAGAATATTTTGTTTGAGTTGGGAATTCTTACAAATATATAAGTGATCTTTGTACCATAATGAATCATTTTTCCAACTAAATGTTTCAGATGTATTGGAATCTTGCTCCAGCTTTTGAATGAGTGTCCACACCTCTTCGTCATTCTTCTATTCATCCCTTGCTTCAGTTATCCACTGAGGTTGGATAATAGAAATGGAACAAAACAATGCTTCCACATCCTCATCCTTTCTTGAGAGTGCATATGCAACAAAATCTTGCTTCCCTTTTTTTTAGATGATTCCAAAGTCATAACCCACAATATTTGTGACCCATTTTTGTTGCTCTTTTGAAGATAATATTTTTTTCCAAAAAGTAGTTAAGACTATCATGATCTATTTTTACCTTGAAGTGCCTTCCCATTAGGCAAGGTCGCCATTTCCTTAGTGCATGTAGTATTTCCAACATTTCCTTGTCATAAATAGGTTTCAGTAAATACTTTCCTTTTAATGGATGAATTTTAAAAGAAATGGTTCTTCCTTCTTGCATTAAAACTACACCAATTCCATTTCTTGAGGCATCACATTCCACAATAAAGGTTTTTGTGAAGTCTGACGTAGCTAAGACTAGTTCTTGGCACATTGCCTCCTTAAGATGTTCAAAGGAAATATTTTCTTTTGGATTCCAAGAAAATGCATCTTTCTTCAGTAATGATGTTAGAGGTGTCGATATTCTCCCATATTTATTAACAAACTTGCGATAATACCCTGTTAACCCCATAAATCCTCAAAGATGCTTTATGGTTGTAGGGATTTTCCATTCCTTAATGGATTTAATTTTGTTAGGGTCTACCTTAACACCCTAATGAGATACAATATGACCCAAATATTTCACCTCCTGTACAACAAAGAAACATTTGGAGGTTTTTGCATATAATTGTTTATCCTCTAATAGTTTTAGAACTATGTCAATATGTTGAGCATGATCCTTCCAAGACTTGTTGTAGATTAGTATATCATCAAAAAATAATAACACAAATTTTCTAAGGAAGGTATTAAAAATGGAATTCATCAAACCTTGAAATGTGGAAGGTTCATTAGTAAGGCCAAAAGGCATGACCACAAATTCATAATGACCCTCATGAGTTCTGAATATTGTTTTCGAAATTTCTTCAATCTTCATTCTAATTTGATGATATCTAGAATGAAGATCCATCTTGGTTAAGTAAATTGATCCATGTAACTCATCAATGATGGGGATGAAAAATTTATCTTTAATAGTGAGCTTGTTGAGATCCCTATAATCTGGATACATACACCATGATCCATCCTTATTGCGCACCAATACTATTGGAGCAGAGAAATAACTTTGACTAGGTTGAATCATACCAGCCTCTAGCATTTCTGTAGCCATACGTTCAATCTCACTCTTTTGGGCACAAGAATATTTGTAAGGCGTGATGTTTGGAGGAACACTTCCTGGAATCAAATGAATATCATGCTCATGATCATGAATAGGTGGGATCCCTTTGGGAGTTTCAAACACCTTGGAATAATTGTACAAGACTTTTTGGAGATCTGGAGAAATAGATGATTTTGATGTTTGAACCTCTACTGAGCATAATTGTCCAATTACGCATCGTTGTTATTTCTTTATAAGATTTGTCATGAAATCAGAGTTAATTATTTTTCTCAGCTTCCTTGCGATACCCTGTAATTCAACTTCCTTTCCTTCTCGAAAAATTTTCAAGAAAATTTCTTTAAAATTAAAATCTATCGTCCCCAAATATTGTAACCATTGGACTCCTAGTACAACATCAGCACCTCCAAATGTAATAAAGTGAATTGGACTATTCAATACATACTCCCCCATGGTTAGCTTGATATTATGGCACTTTATAGAAAAAATTGTAGTTCCTCTATTTGCAACCATCACTTGTTCACACTTTGGTGTTGGGTATAGGAAGAAATTCAATTCCTTGGCGACCTTACAATGAATAAAATTATGGGTATTACCCAAATCAATCAACATTATTGCATTTTTCATCTTGATATGTCCTTCTATCTTGAGATTTTGAGGAGTCATAATTCTTGCCAATGCATTACAAGATATGGTTGGATTCATTTTTTCTTTCTCTAGGGTTGGTTGTTGGTGTATATCCTCTTCTTTTCAACTTTCTTATTCATTTTATTCCTCCTCTTCACAATCTATGTAAAATAATTTCTTCTCATCACACTTATGACCTTTAATGTATTTTCTATCACAATTGTAGCAAAGCCCTTTCGGTCTCTTTTCTTCCAATTATTATGGTGTCAATCTTGTAGGTTGTGGAAGTCTAGGACTAGCAACACTTCTATTTGTATGGTTGTGAGTGGTAGGCTTCCTTGCCGCCATGATTTTGCTTTTAATTTTTCTTTCCATCCTAAATGTCTTCTCCAATGAATCAGGTTCCCAAAGGTGAACCTCATGTTGGATGTTATCCTTTAAAGTCCCTATGAAGACATCAATATTGTGTTCCTCTGGAATATTAGTTACCCTTATAATCAATTTTTGGAAGTCCTGAATGTGCTCCACCATTAAACCCTTTTGTTTGAGATTTATCAATTGGATAAAGAAGGTGTTACTCTTTGTATCATCATAATGTTCTATCATTTTCTCCGTAAAAATTGACCAAGTGACAATTTGTTTACGATAGAAAATCCAATGATACCATACAAATGTATTGTGTTCTAAATATAAAGTTTCAATGCATACATTTTGTGTGTTTTGCACATTATAGAGATCAAAATATTGCTCCATATGTAGTATACATGTTATCAAATCCTTGCCATAAAGCTTCCTTATCGATCTTTGGAATATGGCGGGTCTTAAATCCAACATTAGAGTCCATGAAATCATGATTAATATTTATTTTTTTCTCATCATGAGTTTCATCTACTACCATTTCGCCATTGGGAATCATTTCTTGTAGCAGCTTTGTCAAACCTTCCTATTTGCTTTTAGACCATTCTTCATATCTTCCATGTTTCCTTTCAATTTTTCTTCTATACCATCGATCTTAGCTTCCACATCATTCTTCAAACCATCCATCTTAGCTTCCACACCTTTCTTCAAATCATCCATGTCTTTCTTCAAACCATCCATCTTAGCTTCCATTTCACTTTTTGTTACTCTTTGCAAGAGCGAAATTTGTTGCACTTGGTCTCGTAATTTTGATATATCATGTTGCATTTCTTCCTCTTCATGAGTCATAATAGAGCTTCCTAAGGGCTTAATGGGTGTGGAACTCTTTTTGGGGGTCATTTTAGAACCCAATATTGATATCTATGCTTCAATATGTCCTTAGAATCACTTCAAACTAATTTTTCAAACAAGACTTATGCAATTTAAAAAAAACACAGACATTTTTCTTGCTTTTGAGGAGCTCGATATTGAAACTGATGTATCTCTATAATTTCGAATCCCCAAAATTTAACCTTTGGTCCTATAGTATCCCTCTGAGTATTCCTTCCAATGTCACAGGTCAGACCTAATTTGGATTCTTCAAGATAAAGTTATGCATGATCTCCCACAATGACCTAATTAAGATAGTTACTGATCAAACGAGAAATTTCCCTGGGACCCATTTTTTTGAGGTAGAAAATAAAACACCTGATTTTAAGAGGTGGTGATGCAAAATCACCCTTTTTCTTTTGGAGCATAGTTTTAGCACTTTACATTTTCTTATGACTTTTTTTTTTCAAATGTCACGATTTTCATGTCGATTTTGAAAAGTTGTGATGTAGAATAACATGTTTTTTTTTTTAGCATTTTTTTGGAACTTTAAATTTTCTTTGATTTTTATTATTTTTTAAATATCATGTCGATTTAGAAAAATGGTCATTTTTCGAGCACTTTGATTTTTTTATTTATCAATTATAAACATTTGTTTTAAAATGTTAATGTTTTTCGTGCTAATTTTGAAAAGTGTTGATACAACATCAATCCTTTTTGTTTAGAGTGGTGATTTTCATCTTGGTAATACGACATAAAAATAAAATTAAAAAACATGACCCCAAAAAAAAAAGTGTTAAAAAAAAACTTGTAAAAAAAAAAATTAATAAATAAATAAACAAAAAAAAAATATTCAATAAATAAATAAAAGAAAAATTTCAAAAAATATGACAAAAAATAAAATAAAAATAAACCAATAAAAGTGTTAAAAAAAAAACTTGTAAAAAAAAATTAAACAAAAAAATAAATAAATAAATTAAAAAAAAACAAAAATATTCAATAAATAAAAAGAAAAAATTCAAAAAATATCATAACTTAAAGACAAAAAAAAATAAAAATTAACAAATAAACAATTTTTTTAAGTTAAAAAAAAAAGCACAATTAAAGAAAATGATAAAATAAAAAATAAAAATAAAAAAATTTAAAAATAATTGAAATTTAAAAAAAAAATCAAATAACCAAAATACTTAAATTAAAAATAATCAAATTTGGAAATTTAAATTTAAAAAAAAAAGAAGAGTTTAAAAACATTAAAAATTTAAATTAAAAGAAAAAAAATTAAATTTAAATTAAAAGAAAAAAAATTAAATTTAAAAGAATATATATATATATATATATATATATAAATATATATATATATATATATATATATATATATATATATATATTCAAATAAAAAAAATCATTTTTCTAAAATAAAAAATTTTAAAAAAAATTAAAAATAAACAAACATATATATAATAAATTAAAAAAAAATTAAAGAAAAAAATTAAATATATATATATATATATATATATATATATATATATATATATAGAAAAATAAAATAAAAAAATTACATTCAAAAACAAAAAA
This sequence comes from Pinus albicaulis, assembly GCA_034641835.2. NCBI lineage: Eukaryota > Viridiplantae > Streptophyta > Pinopsida > Pinales > Pinaceae > Pinus > Pinus albicaulis. Next base: position 55,318 of record JAXQQM020074428.1, read on the forward strand.
TAAAAAGTAAATAAAATAAATAAAAAGAAAAAAGAAAAAAGAAAAATTAATAAAAAAGGTAATTACAATTTCTATTAAACTGCACTGCCATCGCTGTGGGGGCCGAGGGGCTCGACCAACTCTCTGCCCCTGTTGGCCGGGCCCCACGATATCAAGGGTGGTGACGACATGGTTTAATAGAAATTGTAATTAATTTTTTAATAAATTTTTTTTTTTTCAATTTAATTTTAATTTTAATTTTTTAAATATATATATTTTGTTTAATATATTTTATATATTTTTAATTAATTTGTTTATTATTTTTTTAAATTTTATTTTATTTTTTAATTTTAATTTGAAAAATGTTTTTTTTTTTATTTGTAATTTTTATTCTATTTTTTAAATTAAAAAAAATGAATTTTGCTAATTTTTTTACATATGCATTTTTTTTAAATTTAAATTATTATTATTATTTTTTTTTTAATTTAAATTTTTATTATTTTTAATTTTTTCTTTTTTTTTTTTAATTTAATTTTTTTTTTTATTTTAATCTTTTATTTTATTATTATTTTTTTTAAATTTAACTAATTTTAAAATTTATTTTAATTATTTAATTTTATCATTTTTTTAATTATGTGGTTTTATTATTATTATTTTTTTATAACTTAAAAAAATATTTGTTTTTGCTTTTTTTGTTTTGGGTTAATTTTTTATTTTTTATTTTTAAATTGTGTTTTTCTTTTTTCTTTTTTATATTCTTTTGAATTTTTTGAGTTTTTATTGTTTTTTTTTTTATTATTATTATTATTTTACAAGTGATATTTTATCTTCAATACCATGCCTAACAATCGTCGGAATTTTATTTTCATAAAGGTGATATTTTATCTTGAATGTCATCCTTGTAGGTTTTAACCCTAAACATAAATTATCTACACACGAATCTTATAACAAAAAATAAACAATAGCGAGAGCATAAAACATAAAATAGATAAACACAGAGATTTTCCCCTGGATCCAAAATCGGGACGACCAACTTGATTTTTCATTATATTCCCTTTAGTGTTACAACACATATATATACATGCCGAAGCATACATAAACCCCAATCCATTAACCCTGGATTAGAACATAACCGTAGTTCCCTTGACCGGATCTACAAAAATACCAGGGGCTGAAAACCATTGTACCCCAAAACCATGTGCAAAACCATGCACAAAACCATGGGCGCATGCTTAGTCGTGGAAAGAATATAACACATACCCAACATTCTCCCACTTGTTGTTTTCTTTACACAGGGGGCCACAAGAGATCTTAGTCATTGGCCCAATTCTTCAACACCCATTGTTTCTCTACACCAAGAGAACTTTTGAGTGTTCACAAACTTCATCAATGCATCTGCAACATTCTTCAAAGTGTCCACCTTTACCAGCAACACCTTTTTAGCCTCAACCATATCTCTAACAAAGTGATATTGAACATCAATGTGCTTTCTTTGAATGATAAGTAGGGTTCTTAGCCAATAAAATTGCACTTTGGCTATCACAGTCTATCCTTATAGCTTGATGTAACAACCCCATAGTTGAACACAATCTCTGCAACCAAACTGCTTCCTTGCTTGCATGAGTGGCTGCTATGTATTCTGCCTCTCTAGTTGAAAGAGCCACTACAGACTGTCTTTTATTCATCCAAATGACTGCGCCTCCAAATAGGCTAAACACATACCCACTTGTAGATCTTCTTTGGTCCAAATCTCCAGCCCAGTCTGCATCAACAAAACCACGAATGTCCAACATTCTAGCCAAACCTGGTCTTCCCTGGTAGCACAAGCCATAATCACTAGTGCCACGTAAATATCTTAAAACTCGCTTCACTGTTGTCCAATGCTCCTTCCCTGGGTTTGACATAAACTTGCTCAATACTCCCACTGCATGTGCAATGTTTGGTCTAGTACAGACCATTGCATACATCAGGCTACCCACTGCACTTGCATATGGAACACAGGACATAGCCTCCTCTTCTTCTTGCATCTTAGGACACTGTTCAGCAGATAGCTTTACACCTACAGGAATAGGAACATTCACCGGTTTACTATCCTGCATATTGAACCTCTGTAATATAATCTCGACATACTTCCTCTAGTTTAACCAAAGCTTCCTCTTTGCCTGATCTCTCTTAATTTCCATGCCCAAAATATAGTTTGCAGCACCAAGATCCTTCATGTCAAATTTGGAGAATAGTTGGGTCTTCAAATCTTGGATAATTTCTTTGTCATTTCCAATCCACAACATATCATCCACATACAAGACCAAATAAATAACACGGTCACCAATTAATTTAAAATAAACATAGTGATCCTCCTTGCTTCTGGTGAAGCGAAGTCCTCGTATATAGGTATTAAATTTATAATACCACATCCTTGGTGACTGTTTTAACCCATATAGAGACTTCTTCAACCTGCATACCAGTTCTTTCTTACCCTTCACCATAAAGCCTTCAGGTGGCTTCATGTAGATCTCCTCTTCTAGATCCTCGTGAAGAAATTTTGTCTTCACATCCATCTGTTCTATCTCAAAATCAAATGTAGCAAAAACAGATAAAAGTAATCTAATAAAAGTAACTTTGGCAACAGGAGAAAATATATCACCAAAATCAATTCCCGACACCCAGGAATAACCTTTTTCTACCAACCGAGATTTGTATTTCTCCACCTTGCCTTCTACATTCATCTTCTTCTTAAACACCCATTTTCTCCCGATGGGCTTCCTTCCAGCCAACAACTCCACCAGATCCCATGCCTCATTTTTGTGCAAGGATGCCATTTCATCAACCATGGCCTCCTTCCAGAGTTTTCCATCCTCTGAATCTACTGCCTCCCTGACAGTTCTGGGATCATCATCAGTTATAGTTAAGGCAAAACCTGAACAGAAAGCAGATGGACTACACCTTTCTGGTTGCCTTCTTTCTCAAACTGATCTTCTCAAAGTTGGAGTTTGTGGCTCTTCCTCTTCTGAATCTTCTTCTGCTGTAGAGTCTGATTCATACTCCTTTAGCTCAAACTCTATCTTCTCAGGTTCCTTTGGTATGACTTCATGTTTAAAAACATCTTTCACCTCTCTAAACACCACATCTCGGCTGTACACAACCTTCCTTGTTTCCGAGTTCCAAAGCTTGTAACCTTTTAAACCATCCTTATACCCAATAAAGATGCACCTTTTAGATTTATTATCCAACTTGGTCCTTTTCTCCTTTGGAACATGTACATATGCATCACATCCAAATACCCTTAGATGTGAAAGAGAGGGTTTCTTACCAGTCCATACCTCATGTGGAGTCTTATCCTCCAACATTGATGAAGGTGATCTTTTAACCAGATAGCATGCAGTCTCCACTACCTCTGCCCAGAATTCTTGTCCTAACTCAGTACCACTGAGCATGCTTCTTGCCTTTTCCATCATTGTTTTGTTCATTCTTTCTGCAACTCCATTTTGCTGAGGTGTGTATGGAGTAGTCTTATGTTGTGCTATACCAAACTTCTTATAGAACTCTTCAAATTCCTTATTGCAAAACTCCCCACCATTATCTATCTTTAGTGCCTTTATCTTCTTCTCTGTCTGGTTTTCCACCAGAGCCTTAAATTATTTAAATCTGTCAAAGATTCAGATTTCTTCCTCAAGAAATATATCCATGTATTCCTTCAGAATTCATCTATGAAAGAAACATAGTACACAGAATTTCCCAGTGAAGGAACTAACACAGGTCCAAACACATCACTGTGCACAAGTTCTAATATCTTGTTCGCCCTCTTAGCACCAGAAGGAAAACTCACCCGATTCTGCTTCCCATATGCACAATGTTCACAGAAATCGAAATCCAGAGGTAAAATAGACATACCTTCTACCATACCATTTCTATGCAGTATCTGAAGGCCCTTCTCTCCAATATGTCCAAGCCTTTGATGCCATAACATGGTCTTTTCTCCAGAGACAACTAGGATTTCTGCTCCACTTTCAGGAACCATCGAACTGTTACACCTATCAATAACAGTGCTACCTTGTAGCTTGTACAAAGTTAGAGTCCTAACTCCCCGCATTAATACCAGTGCTCCCCGAACCATCTTGCAGGCATATTTTTTGAACATTGTTTTTACACCTGCATCATCCATCTTTCTTAAAGAAATCAGATTTCTGGCCAATGTAGGAATATGCAGAACACCAGGAAGTGTTCTAATCCTTCCACCTTGCAACTTCAACTTGACCTTTCCACGTCCGATGATTCCGGACTTCCTATCATCCCCTAGGAAGAAATCACCACCATCATATTTCTCATACTCACAGAACCACTCCCGATGGGGAGTGATGTGAAAGGATGCACCTGAGTCAATCAACCATGAATCATGATCTACATGTGTATTTGAAGAAGAAGCCAAATACACATCCCCACCTTCATCCGAGGTGGTTTTTTCCTTTGCAGAAGGAGCATCATCAGATCCCTTTCCTTTCTCAGGAGCTTTAGATCTGTATTGCTTTTTGTAGTGTCCTTCCTTTCCGCATTTCCAGCACACCTTTACGAACTTTCCAGGAGATTTAGATCTCCCTCTAGATTTGGATCTCCCACTCGAAACCTTATTCTTGTTTCTGTTTTGGGACCTTCCTCGTACAGATAAGGCATCTCCATTCTGGCCCTCCATATTTCTCCGTCTCATTTCCTCCGACAACAAGGCTGAGACAATGTCATCAAAATTCAAGGTATTTGTATTGCTACCTATTGCAATAACCAGACTATCCCACGAGTCTGGTAGAGAACACAACAAACTGATGCACTTATCTTCATCTGAGATTTTAATATCAACAGATGACAGCTGACTTACCACAGTATTGAAGGCGTTCAGATGCTCTGTCATCGAGTCTCCATCCTTCATCCTCAGGTTATACAGCTTTTTCCGCAGGAACAACTTATTCACCAGAGACTTAGATTGGTACAAAGTCCCAAGTTTTTCCCACAAATTCTTCGTTGTAGCTTCCCCAGATACATTCAACAATACTGAATCTGAGACACACAACCGTATTGTGCTCTTAGCCTTTCGATCTAGTTTCTTCCAGTCTTCATCTGACATTGCCATTGGTTTAGTACCTGGATCTACCGCGATCCACTGATCTTTATCCACCAGCAGATCCTCCATCTTGAGCTTCCATAACTCAAAAATCTGACCATTAAATTTCTCGATCTCTATCTTCCCGCCGCTCACCATCTTCTTTCACCGCAATAATCGATCCCGCAGATCTCTCACTGAACAGGGTCTACCTCAGACCTGAGCAGAAAAACCCTCAGCAGCAAAGGTGTCCCCTTGAAGCCGAAACATCTCTGATACCAAATGTAGGTTTTAACCCTGAACAGAAATTATCTACACACAAATATTATAACATAAAATAAACAATAGCGAGAGCATAAAACATAAAACAGATAAACACTGAGATTTTCCCCTAGATCCCAAATCGGGACGACTAGCTTGATTTTTCATTATATTCATTTTAGTTTTACAACACATATATATACATGCCAAAGCATACATAAACCCCAATCCATTAACCCTAGATTAGAACATAACCGTAGTTCCCTTGATCGGATCTACAAAAATACCAGAGGCCGAAAACCATCGTACCCCAAAACCATGTGCAAAACCATGCACAAAACCATGGGCGCAGACTACCCATCGAAAATTAAGGACCAAACCATGGGCGCATGCTTAGTTGTGGAAAGAATATAACACATACCCAACAATCCTTGGATTTTCAAGACTTTTAAGAGACTCGATAATAGATCATCTATAATACCATGCATAAAAATTGTTGCAATTTTAAGAATTTTGATATTTTATCTTTAATGCCATGTTTATTGTTGAAATTTGAAGGTTTTTTAGAGTCATGATATTTTAACTTTAATGCCATTATTAAAAATTGTTGACAATTTACCCTGAAAAGAAAAATACGTTATTCCAACATTAACACTTTTCATTTTCAAGGTGTCTTTTGCACACAAAAAATTGACGAAATTATTCCATCAACAACACTTTTCGTTTTCAGGTTGCTTTTTTCACACAAAAATTTGGCGATGTTATTCCAGCATCAACACTTTTCGTTTTCAAGTTATTTTCTGCACATAAAAAATTGTTGATGTTATTCCACCATCAACAATTTTGCCAATTTTTGTTTCGAGGGTTTTTTTTCAATCCTTTTTTGAAGAAAAAAATTTGGTTTTTAGCATAATTTTAAAAAATTGAAATTTGAGCCTAAAAAAAATAGTGCATTCAGGAAGGCACACTTATCATTTTCTGGTTGTTTTTTCATGTTTTTTGAGTTTTTTTGGGCTACAGTTCTCGTTTTGAGGTAATAGTTCCCGTTTGATCAGTAACTATGTTAATTATGGACTAGTTCGGTAGAGAAAAATTGTACGGAGTTCCACATGTCATTGTTTCAACCTTAGGCTCTTAAATTAATTCACGCGAAACTACCATCCATGCAAGTTCTATCACTTTTTATAGAATTCCAATCTGATGTCTGAAACAAAATTTATGACGCTTTTCCTTTGGTCACCTATTTGAGATGAAATTATGGAGCCTGCAAAAACCTAACTTCCACATATAATATCTCTAAAAATTTAGTGAACCAAGGTCTGAAATTTTTACACATAGTTCATTAAGATTTCAGCGCCACATGGTAAAAAATTTCACTTCTAAAACCTCGCAGAAAAATAGTTATAGTGACAATTCCAAGATGACTTGCTTGAAGAAGAGAAACCCTAGAATCCCAAGCTCTGATACCAAATGTTATGAAACCATCTCACAAAATAGAAGAAAATATAGATCAATGACTTAGAAATCAACCTATTTTAGGGGGAAACCTCCTTTACATTACATAAATGAACAATTATTGGATGATAAAAATTACAAAACCTGATTTATATATATAGGGGTCCAAGGGGTCACAATATAATCTTAGCTGACATAATTATAACAACGTAAGGGCACAAAAATAATAATAGTGGGCTTCTATGGGGCACAATAATAATAATATGGGGACGAAACAGGCACACCAATAAAATAAGGGGGCTACAATAACAATAAAAATAAGGGGATACACTAGTATTATAGGGACCTAGCATGGGTGCTTGGGACAAGTGCATTACCTGGATCCTTGCTGAGGTTGATTTCGTCGGTGGCCCCTTGGAAGATATTATATTGGAATGGGGTCCTCTATTGATTATTAGGGGGTGCCCTTCCAGTTCCTGCTATGTCATAACACAGGACATCTCATTGATATTTTTCCTCGGTGTAAACACAGAGTTTCATCGGTGTGAAGGCTCCTAGACATACTGATGGTATGGGAGATGGTTCCACATTGTCAAGATCTACTTCGGAACTAGGTACATGACTTCTGATGAACCTGTTGTCTTCGCTCCAAAATCTATATCTGATATTCCCTCTTTCCCCCATAGCTCCCATGATGATTATGTCTCCCCTCCGACTGTTTCTGATATGTGATACCTCTTCTTCTCTACCGCTAACCTCTCCCTCGACCATCCCACTACTCTACATGTCACTGCTTTTGTACCTGACAATGTTGATATACCTGGACCATCGTCCCGCCCCCCTATATCTTCTCCCCGCACCCTCGACATCCTACCTAATATTTCCTCATTGCCTATTTTTCATTCCTCTCCCCACAACTCAGTAAACAACGATATGCAATTCCTCTTCCATAATCCCCTGATGGGAATTTCCAATCTTACTGTCCATAAGGGTACTAGTGGGATGCCTCTTCCTCTCATCATCCAGAACTCTGTTACGAACATAACCACCCACCGTAAATTGGGATAGAGTGAACGCCACCGATGACGGAACCATTAGGGATCTACCCATAATTTGGACTTTAGTAATCTTATGGACATTCTGGTTCTTGACTCTTCCACCTCTGGGGCCCTTAGAGAATAATTTCCCCCTAATTCTGGGTTCAGATGACCATTCTCTCTCTTAATTTATGTGGTGTGGGGGACACCACTAAGAAATTATCCTTTTGCTACCCCCTCCTCTCTCTCCGACCTCATATATTTCTCATCCAAGAAACCATGATTGATGAATCCAAGACTTTGTCCCATTTCTAGCACATTCTCCCACATTAGCACATGGCGGCCATCGACTCCTTTGGTTTTTCATGTGGTCTTGCTGTTTTATCGGATCTGCTGTATCTTAAGAAACAATCCCTTGGCTATGGTAAGGAATCAATGCTCAAGACATCTATATATATATATATATATATATATATATATATATATATATATATATATAGAGAGAGAGAGAGAGAGAGATACACACACACACACACACATATGTCACAAAATATTATATCAAATGGTCTTTTCTTAATCACCTTCAGAAATTAATTATTAAAACCCTCAAGAATCCGATGCAATTAATGCTTCACAATGCCATTATCTGCTGAAATTAATTGGAGTGATAAGAAGAATATGAAGGAAGCTCAAACTGATATGCTGGTAAGTTATAGGATCTATCACTTTAAACTTCAAAAGAATTTTATGAAAGTGGAATAGTTAAAATGAAGGAGCACCCATTAAGGATATTTAACTCTTATTCACATATGTAAAAAGAGACCTGCAGCTTCATTACTTCATTTTATTCATAGAAGGAAAAAGACAGAATGGAAACTGGAAAACATATCAACAACAACAGATGCAAGAATCTTGATCTTCATTCATTAATCATCAGAAAATTGAGTACAAAATTTGTAGTAGTCCAAAGTTCCAAAACTCAAAACCTTTTCCTTTCTTCTATTTCCCTTTAAATACAATATAAAGAAGTTTATAACTGTTGAAACAACTCCTAACTACTCAAACTACTTGAAACTGCTTAAACTACCTATTATATATCATCAAAATATCTCATTACAATTGAACTCTCTTAATAGAGTTAGAATAAAACTTAAACTCTAATATATTTTCTGAATATGAATTGGCCCCGCTGCTGCTACATTCTCTTGATTGGATGATTTTTCTTTCGTTGAAGATGAAGGATCATTAGGTAGAACAACCATCCAAGCTATGCATTTCTTCCACACTTCAATGTTTGTCTTTGGAGAGTTGATCAGCTTGTTGTATTCCAACCTAAAGGTTGTGATCTTGTTGAATGTTGGTCCCTTTGTAAATAAAGTCTTCACCATCCATAATAGTTGAAAATGCCTATGAATAAAATTAATAATTTTTGCTCCTTTAAAGATCTGAGCCTTCACATGAGTATTATCCACCTTACTTTTTTCCAATACCAATAATGGTTCATAAGAATCCCATAATAAAATACTGCCTTTAAGGTCCAAGCATGATGGCAATCCTGCCCTAACTCTTTTTTCATATAGGTTGTCAAATTTGTTCACTGCTTCCTTAATTTCTATCAACTTCTTCTTAGTAGTCTTCCGGTAAGTATTTTTAGCAATCAATTTGTTAATCTCTATAGCATGCAAGATCTTATCTTTAATATAATTTTCTTCTAACTCCTAATCAACCTTTGAATCAATGAAATCAATAAAATTATTTTCCCATATGGCTCTGTTAATAGTCTTCTGCTTGTCTGCCATAACCTGCTCCTCAAAATCTTTGACAATGCTTTTATCTTCTGATATGATAGTCAAAGATCCCCAAGCTGCTATCATTTCTTCAATGATTTCATTCCAGATGATATCTTTAGCCTGTATCAAATTTATGTTTCCCTTCAATTTCTCCTTTAGGCTCTTGATTTCAGCATTAGTTGTTTGACAATTTTCCTTGTACTTATCAATTTCTCCATCCTTGTCTTGCATTATTTTTGTTATGGTCTCCAGATCATTTTGTGCCTTTTTCAAATATTTCTCTGCCATTTTTAGTTCAGTGTTCAATTGAGATAATTGTGCTGCTAGATCATCATTTCCAGATGACAAAATGATGGTATAGGAATGGGAATCAATTTGGCTTTCCAGTGTCAGTACAGTTTCCTTCAACTTTGAAATTTATTCTTCTTTCTGTAAGAGCTGTTGAAGAAGGCTTTCTTTTTCACTTTCCACTTCTACCACCTCTGCTACCATAGAATACTCCCCTGTAGGTAACTTCAACTTCTTCTTCAATACATAAATCTATGATTCTCCACTTTGTAGTAATTTATGCACAACAAACCTATCATTTTGATCTACTCCAATCTTCACAATTATCTTCTTAAGTTATTCATTTTGAGTTGTTAAAGCCACAAAATTGGCTTTCTCCAATTTCATTTGCTTGATCACCTTCCCTAGCATGTTCTCTACCTTAGGAGCCATTGCATAAGTTTTGGTCAAATCATTCAATATTAATTGACCTGTTTGCATGTGTAAATTTACTTTATCAATCAAAGGAATCTTTCTCACATCAACAATTAAATTTACTGTATCAAAATTACTTGATGACCTTATAGTCATATCAGAGGGGTGAGAAAGAGCAATCTTAAACTAATATTTTTCAAGATCCATGGCAATCAACAATCTTGTTTGATCTGGAGTTATTTGATATTCAGTCTGTGCCTCCATGCTAGCCTTAATCCTTTGATTCCTTTCATAAATTTGAGCAAATACTTGTTTAATCAAAGGTACTTGCTCCTGAGCATCTCCATGTCTTCTTGGTGAGGTTGAAACATTCTGCTCATCTCCTAGTTGAAGTGAGAAACCAGGTTGAGCACCTGTTATGTCTTCATTGAATTTTTTTCTCTTTCCGGCTCTCTGCTCTTCATCTTATGAATCTACAACTTCCTCTTTACTCCTCTTGTTTGATTTCTCAGATATAATAGGAGTTTATATATTAGAACCAATAGAACCTGCAAAACCCTTATTCGCTAACTTCTCTATGTTAGGTCTGCTTTCATGAACAAATTTTGAGTAAAAATTTTAAACTCTCCTATTTGAAATTACTTTATGAGGGTCATAATCCCATTTATCTCCTAACAATAAATGCATTTCATCTAACATCATATTAACCTCATCAGTTTCTTGTCTCATGTTGACTATAAACAGACCCACAGACATAGGTAATTTAAACATATGACCCTTTTTCATAGGTACAAAATGTATTTGGTCAACATTCAAACTCTGCCTAATGAATTAGAAGGCAAATAATATCATAGGCACAAATATAGCAAGCCTATATGGTTCTACCCCAGCTCCATAAAGTCTAATCTTTAAGTAGTATTCATACACATACCAATCTCCAAATTTACAATTTGTTTCCAACTACATAAATTCTTGAGCCTTTGGCAAGAAACATGGGGGAGAAACACTATTCAAAAATTTTTACGCAGTAGACATTAAATGATTTGAAAAATCAAACAACCCCTGCTCATTTTTCTCCTCTCTTACTACATCATTCCAAAACACTATTGACTGCCTCTTTTTATTTACATCCATGATGTTTAATGCAAAATGCAAGAACTCTTCCACATTTTGATATAAAAAGAGATAAATGATAAGAGAAGGGAACCTGAATGACCCAATGAGTGATAAACTCATGAGTTGAGTATTGACAATTTTCTGCCAATATGAAGGAATATCCAGAACTACTCTCGGCTTCATCATCAATGCAAACAATCCCAGAACTGATTTGTCAATTATGTTGCCTTCCTCCTTTCCCAATATCTTTAGTATACACCTCAGCATTGGCTGAACTTCTACATCAAAAAAATCTATGGAGAATTATTTATTGTCACGTGAAAATTGCTTCATATCTAGCCTCAGGAAGAAGGCGAACTGGGTGAATTCTTGACCTGAAATACTATCATAATGCGCTACCAATGACTCGTCAGTGAATTGAACATAAGTCTCTAACTCTGGATAACATAAATCTTGATGAATTAACTGGGTCAATAATTACAAAACATTCTCTCCTAGACAATTCATTACAAAACACTTTCCAGGATACATAACAGATACCAGCTAGTGCACAAACTCAGGAAAAAGATGATTTTTAGGGATACATCCAGACAGTACACCTGACTTGGCCATGGAAAATAAAATGGGACATGTTTTTTCATTCAAACAGACCTGCTGATAAAATGGAAGGTGTTCTAGAGAGAAACCAGTATCTTGGATATACCTCTCAGTGTCCAGGAGAGGAATATGGCTAGAAGAGCCAAAAAGGGATGAACGTTTAGCGATAATACTGCTCAGGGTGGCAAAAAACAATGGAATACGCAGGTGCAATTAGGTTGAAAAATACAAAGAAATAACATTTAACTTGCGAAAATAAGAATCGGTTTAAATAGATGACACGAGGTCTAGAAATTAAATGTTTAGTTGACGCGCTAAAGACCATTAAACGGTACCGTGACGTGGTTGAAAGCTGTCATCAACTAGCAGCTTACGTCACTGCAGGAGGCCTCTAGGTTATGGAGCACTCATCGAGGCCCTGTCCCCGCAGTGAATCCAGACCGTAGATCTTGATCGGTCGATCAGTGAACGAGGTAAACTGTGGAGGCACCCTCCCTATTAACCTGTGTGTCGAATGTGCCTGTGGGTTGCCACCTTTCTCTTCTAACAGTAAAATATTTGGTTCCCGCTTGCTTACTTGCTTGATCATTAACTGAAGCATTAGGACCCACCTTCTCAAATATTTTAAAGCATTGAAATTTAAAGTTACAAAAAACATTACAACTTTAATTAAAGTATGAGAAGTGCTACTATAACACATATTCTATATATATTTCCATTTTTTTGTATTTTTGGATGATTAAAATAAAGGATATTGCAAATGAGCCACAACATCTGGCTCCACCTGGGGATAGTGTTTTTTTCCATGAAACACTAAGAACTGTAGATTAGTGCCTTCACTTCGGGCATGGAGTCAAATGTTGTTTGATGAAATATGAACAATGAGAAATCCGAATATGTACAATGGTGGACCATAAAATCTCAATGCTGGAAATAATTCTTGAGATACTGCCCATTCACAGGCAGCTGTATTGTTTCTCCATCAAGATTCTCAAGAATGAATGTGTTATTTGATCTAACCTCAACAATCTTGTATGGGCCATACCTGAGTGGATCAAAATTACCATGCTTTCCCTTCTCTTCTCTTCTGGTATCCCATCTTAATAACAAATCTCCATTTTGACAAATAATCTCTTTTTCTTTTCTATCAAAAATGGACTTCATATTTTCTTGATAGGTGATCAAAATTTCCCTGACTTTTTTCCTGCTCTCACTTGATTCTATAACCTTGTTCAACCTCTGTACCAATGCATTAGGTTATTCTTGTGCTTCTTGAAGAAAATAAATCACTGGTCTAGCCAACTGAGTAGGAAATAAGGTTTGAGTTCCATAAACTAGTTCATAAGGGGACTTACCTGTAGATCTTCTAGTGGTTACTTGTACTTCCCAAAGAGAAAATGTAAATTTTGAATCCCATTTTTTCTGATTTTCATTAATTTTCTACTTTAAAATATTTACCAATGTCTTGTTGGAAGATTCAGCTAGCCCATTCCCTTGAGGATGATATAATGTAGAATGAGATAGAATGAAATTATATGTTTGACAAAAATTAATGAATCTAAGTGAATTTAATACCTAGGCATTGTCAGTTACAATCTTGATTGGACACCCAAACGTGTTGAAGATTTTTTCTTCCAGAAACTTCATTACTACCTGATCATTAACCTTTTTGGTAGGTATTTCCTCCACCCACTTGTGAAATAGTTAGTGGCAGTCAAAATCCATTTGAACAATCCACTTGATGGTGGATTAATTTCCCCAATAAAATATAATCCCCATTGCCTAAAAGGTTCCTCAATGAACACAGGGAGAAGAGGTAGAGGAGCTAACCTTTTATTTTCTACAAATAACTGACATTTTTGGTAGTTTCTAACCAATCTGTATACATCAACAAACAAGGAGGTCTAGTAAAAACTGATTTGAGGATTTTATGAGTAGTAACCTTCCAACTATAATGACCTCCACATAAATTCTCATGATATTCTTTTACAACTTCCATTGATTCACCTTTTTTCAAACACAACAACAAAATTCCAGCAAGATCCTTCCAATATAAATTAGCATCAATTATGACATATGGCTAGGATTTGAGCTTAAGAGCTCTGTACTTTGTTCTGTTTAGTGAGGTTGGACAAGAGAAAAAACATAAGTAATGAACAATATCCTTATACCAATCAGAGCACATGAATTTGTACTTAATTGTTGCCTTTGTACTGCTCTGACACCTTTCATCAATAGCTTCATCTAAGGGTGCCAGCAAATTAATCCCCAAATCTTGAAAATTTGACTCTGTCAACAGTTTTTCCAAACCCTGACCTTTGACCAATTTGGTAGGCTTGATATCTAAGTCATACTCTTGGATTTTAGCTATCCATTTTCCTCTTTTACCATCCACATCACTTTGGACTAACACATATTTCACAACAGAACTAGGAACATAAGCAACTATCTGAGGTTGCAACACATAAGTATTGAATTTTTTTAATGCTTTAACTAAAGCATACACCTATTTTTCCAAAATTTTATATTTAAGTTCAGCATCCCTGAGAAATTTGCTGAAAAATTCCACAAGTTGTTCTTTTCCCTCTTCATTCTTCTGCAACAACACAAAATAAATGGTAGTAGGTGATGCAAATGAAAATATTTGAAAAGCCTTTTGATAATCTGGATTGATCAGAATAGGAGTTTCATGGACGACTTCTTTAATCCTAGCAAAGGATTCTCTAGAATTATTGTCCCACTTTACTTTTGCATTCTTCTTCATCATATATGTTATGTTTCTGACAATTTCAACATAATTTGGGACAAATCTTCTCAGGAAATTTAGTTTTCCTAGAAACCGCTGAATATCCTTTTTACTCCTAGGCAAGGGAATTGTCTGAATAACTTCTACTCTTTATGGATCAATTTTTACTCCCTGATTTGAAACTATATGTCCTAACAACTTTCCTTCCTCCAAAACAAATAAATATTTTTTTGGGATTCAATGACAACCCAAATTTTCTGCATTTCAGGAAAGCCTTTTGTAAATTCTCCAAGTGTTCATCATCTGAACCTGAAAAAATGGTCACATCATCCAAATATATAACTAAAAACTTATCACCCACAAATTCTATGTCCATTTCCCTTTAAAAAGTGGCACCTGCATTCATAGGGCCAAATGGTATTCTTGCATACATGAACGTTCCCCAGGGTGTGGTAATTTTTTTTTCTTTTGATCTTCTTTTTCAACTGTTACCTAATTGTACCCAGAGAAACCATCAACCATAAACAATCGATATGCTCCTGTCACTTTCTGTAAAACATAGTCCATCTTAGGCAAAGGATTATTGTATTTAAGTGATGCCCTATTTAAATTCTTGAAGTCAACACATAGCCTTATTTCTCCATTCTTTTTCCTTACAGGAACCAGGTTAGAAACCCAGTATGAATATCTAAGTGGGACTATAATTTTTTCCTGTAGCAATTTCTTCACTTCTTTTTCAATTGGAGCAAGGAGAAATGGATTGATTTGTCTAAGTTTATGTCTGTGAGGCTTGATTCCATCCTTCAATGGTATATTGTGCTAAATAATATCCAGATCATATGTTTCAAATCTTCATAGGACCATGCAAACACATCCATATATTTTTTAGAAAGGTCAATGTACCTTTCTTTATAATTCTTAGGGACACCCTTGAATAACTTGACAACCTTGGGCTCCTATTGAGTTCCCAAATTACAACATTCCATATCACCCTCTTGAGGTACCTTATTTGGATCTAGTGCTACCTCATTTGAATCAAACAACTTTTCAAGAGGAACTAATCCTCTCGGAAATACATTATCTTTCAACTGGATTATTTTCTGATCACCTATTGATTGCTTAATATTTTTCAAGTTGTCATTCTAATCAATCTGTTCACTTTCTTGGTCTATTTCAATATCTTTGAAATTTTCAATCATTGTCAGGAAATGATTTATCTTCTCATCATCTTCAAAAACCTTCCAGTGCTTAACATTGTCAGGAATAGATGGTCTATGTCTTAGTTAAATTTCATACCTCAGTTTCAGATTTATAGGTGGCTTGAAAGTACTAGCTACAATTGCCAGTGAGTCTGCCATTCTATTTTCTTCTCTTGGAATGAGTTGAAGGTTTAAAGCTTAAAAATAATTCTCAATCAAGTCCCATACTTCATTCCTATATGATATCAACCTTAGATGTTTTGTTTGACAAAGGTTTTTAATTTGTCTTATAATCAACTCAGAATCACCAAAAATGGAAATACACTAGATTCCCATTTGTTTAGCAGTTTGAAGACTTAAAATTAATGCCTCATACTCAACTACATTATTTTTTGATTCAAATTCAAGCTTAAAATAAAAATTTAAAATATTACCTTATGGAGATATTAGTAAAAATCCAGCTCCTATGCCATATTTTGAATACACACCATCAAAATAACACTTCCAAATTTTGTTTTAACCCAGCTCATTACATATAATTGCTGAAGAGAGTTGCTTCTCTGAGTCTTCAACAAACTCTGCATCTTCATGCAACATAAAATAGGAAAGATATTCTTTTTCTTGACCATAAATAGGGGAATTCTGTGCATCTTTCTTTGTGGTAGTTTTAACAAATCTGGTTTCTCTATAGAATCTTTTTTCTTCCCCATTAAACACAGTCATTATAGCATATATGAAGTCCAATTTTAAAAATCCTCCAAGCTTCGTTCCCCATGATTTGGACGAAAGCATACCAAACCTAGCTGGAATATCTGTGACCACTACATCCATCATGATGCTTTTGGCTGGAATTTGGGCCAAGGATACTACCATGTCTTTGATAAGCCCAATACACTTCACCATTTTTTAATCAAATGAATATAGGTCTTTATATAGTTTATTAATTTTTTAATTCAATTCTTTCATTATAGATAATGGCATGAGATTATGTGAAGCACTTTAGTCTAACATACAATTATGAAGAATGAAATCATGAAGAAGTAGTGATATATAAAATGGGGGAACGGAAGAATCTACCTCCTACACATGTGGACCAAAAGTGACCACTAGCTTTTCTTCTTCCAAATTCATAGTATCACCAATGTCATCAGACTGAGAAAGATTAACAAATTCTGTAATTTCTTTCTTCTAACCTGGTGTCTTAGCTACTTCAAGAAGAGGTACTTGGATTTTGACTTTTTCTAGCACTTTCGATAAACTGAAAGCTTGATTTTTTTTTAAAATAATCCCAGTTTCTTCTTGATTTCTGTTAGGATTAGAAATATGTTCAGGTACAGTAACGACCTTCTCCAAATTACCAGTATCAATAGACTTGTTTTGGGAAGTTTTAGCCTATTGTATTTTTGTTCCACTTACTGGATTCATAGGCTATTTCCCTTTATCTGATTGTGTTACTGAGTTCTTTGAATGTGGAGTCTCCATTGGAGAAGAAACTGACTCTTGCTTTTTTTATTCATCATCTTGCGTCCTTGATCTCTTTCTTGATCTTAAATCACATTTCTTATGCAACTCTGCTTGCATAAAGTCTGTAAATTGTCTACAATAATCATCCATCTCTTCTTGATCAAAGGATACCTCAACTTTGGTATATTCTTCTTCAGATTCTTCTTCTTCTTTATCTTCTTTCATGTATATGACATATATCTGATCTTTGACTTCCCTTTGATCATCTTCAACAGACTTTGAGGGTGTTGCTTCTATATACAAATTTTCCTAAACTTGATCTTGATCTTTTCTCCCCCTCTGCAAGATTTGTAGGGGTTGTGTTGGTCGGATAAATCATTCTTACAGACAAGATCGATCTCCCTAGTGTCAGAAGACAATCTAGCAACAAACAAACAACTAAGCTTGTCTTTCTCTAAATATATTCGTTTTAAAAATAAATGCTATGAAGGTGTTGATCCTACCTTAGATCCAAATGCTTATTTGCAGTTGTAAAGCTTCCGTCGCATCAAGAATCCTTCCATCGCAACAATAGTCCTTCCGTCGGAACAAGAATTCTTCCGTCGCAACAATAGTTCTTCCGTCGCAACAAGAGATCTTTTGTCGCAACAAAGTGTCGTATTTTGTCGATTTGCAATCACAAACAAGAAAACATCAATAGCACCTGTATAAAAAACAATCATAAAACATACCTATCATAGTGATAAAGGAATCTATGAAATAAATGATCAAACGATAGCTTATTTAAATAAACAATCGAACGACAATTTATTGAGAAAAACAAAACTTGATTGTATTAATCTTAAAATATATAGAATAACCTTACAACCTTAGCCTTGATGTTTGAAAGGCCTTCCCGGGGTCCGAAGCAGGAGTCTCCTCTACTCTAATAAGTCTTGCACTCTTCTTCCAAGAGCATAAAAGGTATGTGATCTTTCCTCTCAAAAGCTCAGCAGAAAGAAGACTAAATCTCAATAACACTTCAACTCAATCACACATAAATCTTGAACTCCAATTCTCAATCTCTAAAATCTAACTTTTTGAGGCTACCCGATTTTTATAGAGCAGATGGGGAGGTTAGGATTCCACGTTTGAAGGGATAGAATCCTCCTTCAAAGGGATAAACTCCTCACAGCAAGGGATTAGTTCCTTAAGGTATGGGATACATGCACCTTACTAAAGCGTACTCATCCCCAAAAATTCTCATCTAGAACCTTCTAGAATTGAGCTCAAACCACTTTTTTGACTTTACTTTCTCACCTTTTTTACTTTGAGGAGGGTACGCAGGCATTGCAAAGGAAAAATATGTTCTAGAACGCAGGTAAGTAGTGTATTACTTGCGTACCCAAGCTAGGAACACAGACATGCCTCATGTTACCTGCGTACCCAAAGTTTTAGAGATCTTTAGGGTTTTTCCTCCTGTTTTAGGGCTTGAAATGAGGAGTAAAGGTTGTAAGACTTGTAGAGGAGGCATATGTGAATGTTAATGAGCTCATACAGTCAGCAGAATGTCAAGGTGACAATTTTTAGTGTAACATATTTCCCCCTAAAGTGTGAAGTCTGGAATAGATGAAGATGAAGTCTGTCATATACGAAGAGCGAAGTACTTTATCATTTCAAGGATCATCCTATGGACACCCCAGTCGGAACCTGTAAAAACATTCAATGCAAAATATATATATGTAATCATATCATCTCTGAGGTAGGCATTCCCATACTCAGATCAAAAACTAACTAAACTTGTTCTGATACAGAAATGATTTTAATATTACATCAATAGTGTAGACATAGCATGGACGCAGCCATTTGTTTATGAATAGTCCACTGTATAAATGAATAACAAAATTCCTCGCAGCCTGGATGGTAGAAACTAGATCCATGGTCTTGATTTTCGTTTCTCGAACCAGTACGATTCTATCCATGTGAATAAATGTGTCGAAGTTGAACATGGTAGAAACCACTTGATTACCAGTCAATAATGTAAACTATTAACAAGTGTGAGAGTAACCACCAGTAATGTCAATGAATCTCAAAGTACTCAGTACAATACATGAAATGTGAATGAATGAGCTGAAGTTGAACATGTCACGGAATCATTCGATCGGAGGTCAATGATGCAACCTATCATCGAAGGTGAGAAACCTGCCATTGAGGCATGTAGATTTCAAGGTACTGACAATTTCTGGATCAACTTCCTAGATAATGAGTTTTCATCGATAGAAAGTGATCCGTCGTAGGGAAGCCCACAACACGAAATCATAGATCAAGTTTTGAGGAAATATATTGGTAAGGACTAACTCAGGGATGGTCAAAATGGACGACAGATATTTTGCATATGAATGGTTTGTTTGAACTGTGCTCGTGAACACATAACGACACTGCAGATGGTTTGGTGACAATTGACCCAAAGCTAATACCCAAAAACCGGCTGAAGACTTTCAATATGCTTTGATTAACTATTAGGAAAAGGATTTCCCAACCCAGGTGAACAAAAAGTGTCGTGTTGAAGAGTAGTTAACGATTTTCCGAATAATCAAAATGTAACAAACAGGTTCGTTTTTCTCTCTTTTCCCCCACCATTTCTAGCAAGTACCTCTTTATTTTTGACAAGCTTGAGGAGGATAGCATTTGCTTGTTTTTAAGCTCATCCTTCGGATGATTCCAACTTAGTTTAAGATTTGAACCCTAATAAGGAGTGGTTCATTCCTGTTTAAAAATTGAACAGGTCCTTTACTGTTAAATTTTAACGATTCTCGTATAGGAGAAACTCGGTGTTTTTCAATTTTAGGGAATCAGAAGAAAAACTTAAGAAAAATCCATGGGTGTAATTTTTCGTAAATTTAGTCTCTCGAGCCCGAAAAAGGATAAAATAATGCGGGAGAGAACTCTATTGACGGTAATTAGTCAATGTATACCTTTTTTGTAAATAGTTCATTTCAGTCCATAAAAGGGGTAAACTTATACTGAAGGGATGATCATTCATTTACTTTAACGAGTTCGAATAATTAAGTTCTCGGAAATATTTTCATGTTTAGAGAGTCTGAAAAGGGCTTAAAAAAGGACTCCAGGGTTTTTATTTTTTGTAATTTTCAAGAGTCCGAAAAAGTGATAAAAGTATACTCAGTAGTTTCAATTTTTCTATAAATTTTAACGAGTTCGAAAAATGGATAAAAATGTACTCATGTGGCCGACTTTCAATTTAATTTACGAGCAGGAAAATATGGAAAGAACTCGGCATTTTCATGTGTTTTACGAGAATGAAAGATAGAAAAATAATCTCGGGATTTTCATGAGTTTAACGAGTCTTGAAAGTAACCTAAATTGACTCAAGATAGGTTTCATTTTTACAAAAGCTTGAAATAGAGAGAAAACTATGCTTCAAAGTGGTTTCATTTTGACACAAGCTTGAAACAAAGAGAAAACTGTTCTTGATGCCCACAAAGCGTAACTGCTAGAGTGCATGCCCCCCCAGCTTCATTTCATTCAACTAAGTACACTGCTGGTAATTAATATCTGGATGGAATGAAGGTTTATTTACGAGATCATATGAAAGACCCGACCTAAAACTGTAAGAAAATTATGCAAAAAACTGAAATAACTAACCTAAATATGACTTAACATTTACGAGACCTAGTCAAAGACTCGACTCAATTAGGGGAGGATTTGTTTCATTTTTTAACGAGCATGACACAGCAAAAGAACTATTCTCATGGCAACATGTTTCATTTTTTAACGAGGTTGACACAGTAAAAGGAAATTTCCTCTTCTACATGTTTCATTTTTTAAACGAGGTTGACACAGTAAAAAACTGTCATCAAATATACTCTCTACAATCTACCTTTATAACCTACTTATTCATTTTCTAATGAGGTTGACACAAGAAAATAACGGTCCTCATACCTGATTCATTTTTTAATGAGGTTGACTCAATAAAAGGAACTATCCTCTGACCAACTGATTCATTTTTTAATGAGGTTGACACAGGAATAGAACTGTCCTCAGCTAAGACATGTTTCATTTTTTAATGAGGTTGAAACAGTAACAAGAACTATCCTCAGCAGCCACTGATTCACTTTTTAACGAGGTTGACACAGTAAAAGGAACTATCCTCGAACTCACTGATTCATTTTTTAACGAGGTTGACACAGTAAAAGGAACTTTCCTCAGACTCACTGATTCATTTTTTAACGAGGTTGACATAGTAAAAGGAACTTTCCTCAGACCAACTGATTCATTTTTTAACGAGGTTGACACAGGAAAAGAACTGTCCTCATGGAACACTGATTCATTTTTTAACGAGGTTGACACAGTAAAAGGAACTTTCCTCAGAAACTACTTATTTCTAATATATCAATCTACTCGCAACAATCTATCTACTGATTCATTTTTTAATGAGGTTGACACAGGAAAAGAACTGTCCTCATGGAAGCTTGTTTCATTTTTTAAACGAGCTTGACACAAGAAAAGGAACTATGCTCTCGACTAACTGATTCATTTTTTAACGAGATTGACACAATAAAAGGAACTATCCTCACATCTACTTTCTACAATCTACCTATATAACCTACTGATTCATTTTTTAAACGAGCTTGACACAAGAAAAGGAACTATGCTCTCGACTAACTGATTCATTTTTTAACGAGGTTGACACAGGAAAAGAACTATCCTCATGGAAGCTTGTTTCATTTTATACACTATTGATTCCTTCTTATCTAAGTTTTACTCCTGATATTGTAGATGTCGACGTCTCTTCAAACCTACATTGGTTTTGCTGATGGTGCTTGTCGTAGTACACGGAAATCTGCAGCTTGGGTTATCTATTCACCCTCTGATGAGTTAGTATCCATGCATGGGGTAAGCCTTGGTCAAACAACGAATAACATTGCAGAGTATAGTGCAGTGATTGAGTTATTATCTTCTGACACTAGGGAGATCGATCTTGTCCACAAGATCGATTTATCCGGCCAACAAACGAACAACTAAGTTTGTCTTTCTCTAAATATATTTGTTTTACAAATAAATGCTATAAAGGTGTCGATCCTACCTTAGATCCAAATGCTTATTTGCGGTCATAGTGCATTCGTCGCATCAATAATCCTTCGGTCGCAACAAGAGTTCTTCCGTCGCAACAAGAGTTATTTTGTCGCAACAATAATCCTTCCATTGCAACAAGAGTTCTTTCCTCGCAAGAAAGTGTCGTCTTTCATCGACCTGAAATCACAAACAAGAAAATATTAAATAGCACCTGTATAAAAAATAATTATAAAACATACCTATCATAGTGATCAAGAAATCTATGAAATAAACGATCAAATGACATCTTATTGAAATAAACAATCGAACGAAAATTTATTGAGAAAAACAAAACTTGATTGTATTAATCTTAAAATAACAGAAGAACCTTACAACCTTAGCCTTGATGTTCGAAAGGCCTTCCCAGGGTCCGAAGTAGGAGTCTCCTCTACTTTGATAAGTCTTGCACTCTTCCTCCAAGAGCACAAAGAGGTATGTGATCTTTCATCTCAAAAGCTCAGCAGAAAGAAGTCTAAATCTCAACAGCACTTCAACTCAATCACCCATAAAGCTTGAACTCCAATTCTCAATCTCCAAAATCTAACCATTTGAGGCTACCCAATGCCTCCTTTTATAAAGCAGATGAGGAGGTTAGGATTCCACCTTTGAAGGGATAGAATCCTCCTTCAAAGGGATAGACTGCTCACATCAAGGGATTAGTTCCTTAAGGTGAGGGATACATGCACCTTATCAAAGCATACTCATCCCCAAAAATTCTCATCTAGAACCTTCTAGAATTGACCTCAAACTAACTTTTTAACTTTACTTTCTCGCTTTTTTGAGTTTGGAGGGGGTATCCAGGAATTCCAAAGGAAAAATGCGTTCTAGAATGTAGGTAAGCCATGCATTACCTGCGTACCCAAGCCAGTAACGCAAGCAAGCTTCATGTTACATGCGTACCCATTCTTTCAGAGGTTTTTAGGGTTTTTCTTCTTGTTTCAGGGCTTGACATGAGGATTAAAGGTTGCAAGACTTGCAGAGGAGGTATGTATGAGTGTTAATGAGCTCATACAGTTAGCAGAATGTCAAGGTGACAATTTTTAGTGTAACAGATTGCCCCCTAAAGTGCGAAGTCTGAAATAGATGAAGATGAAGTCTGTCATATATGAAGAGTGAAGTACTTTATCATTTCAAGGATCATCCTGTGGACACCCCAGTCAGAACCTGTAAAAACATTCAATGCAAAATATATATATGTAATCATATCATTGCTGAGGTAGGAATTCCCATACTCAGATAAAAACTAACTAGAAATTGATTCAAACTATTCTGGTACAGGAATGATTTTGAATACATCAACAATATAGACATATGTAGACACAGCATGGATGCAACCATCTATTTATGAATATTCCACTCTATAAATGATAACAAAATTCCTCGCAGCCTGGATGGTAGAAACTAGATCCAAGGTCTTGATTTCCGCTTCTCGAACCAGTACGATTCTATCCATTTGAAATGAATGTGTCGAAGTCGAACATGGTAGAAACCACTTGATTACCAGTCAATAATGTAAGCTGTTAACAAGTGTGAGAGTAACCACCAGTAATGTCAATGGCTCTCAAAGTACTCAGTACAATCCATGAAATGTGTTAGGTCCCTATATCACTAGTATAGTCCCTTATTATTGTAACCCCCTTATTGTTATTATTGAACCCTTGTAACCCCCATTTTTTTATTATTGTGCCCTTAAATTATTATTTTTAGGTCGGCTAGGATTACATTGTGGCCCACTGGGATTACATTATGGCCCCATGGACTCATATATATTGAAAGGAGGTTTTGTAATTTGAATCATCCAAGAATTGTTCATTTATGTAATGTATTGGAGGTTGCCCCCTCAAAGAGGCTCATTTCTAAGGCGTTGATATCTCTTTTCTTCTCTTTTTGGAGCTGGTTACACAACATTTGGTATCAGAGCTTGGGATTCTAGGGTTTCGCTACTCCAAATAGGTCATCGTGGTATTTTCGCTATAACTTTTTTTCTACGAAGTTTCAGAAGCCAAAAGTTTTAGGGTGCGAAGCTGAAATCCTGAGGAAGATTGTCTAAACATTTCAGAGCTTGGTTCACAATACTTTCGGAGATATCATCTGTGTAAGTTAGGTCTTTTTTCAAGCTCCTAAAAAGGTCATTGTGGAATTTTCACTATAAATTTTTTTCTACGAAGGTTCAGAATCTGAAATTCGTATGGTGCGAAGCTGAAATCCTGAGGAAATTATTAAAAATATTTCAGAGCTTGGTTCACAATATTTTTGGAGATATGATCTGTGGAAGGTAGTGCTTTTTCAGGCTCCTGAATTGCATCTCAAAGAGGTGATCGTGGGAAAAGTTCAATAACTCTCTCTCTATGCAGTGGATTTGAGTGCCGTAAAAATTGGTCGCAAGTACGCGGACTGTAGTTTCTTGGCTATCAATTTCAGAGACAAAGGACGAAACAGTGACACGTGGCAAGTCCTACAATTGTGCTCTACTGAACCAGTCCAGAATTAGGTCATTGTGGGAGATTGGACACAACTTTGTCTTAGGGAATCAAAATTATATCAAACCTATGGCATTTGAAAAAAGCTTCAGAGGGATACTACAGAGCTGAATTTCAGATATTTAAGATTTTCAATTACAAAGATAATCCAATTTTAGTATCGAGTTTCTCAAAAGCAAGTAAAATGTGTGTATTGTTTTTTCCGAATTGCATAAGTCTTGTTTGAAGAATCAAGTTGAATTGATTCCAAGGGAATCTTGTAGAATAGATATCAATATTGGATTCTAAAATGGCCCCTAAAAATAATTCAACACCCATTAAGCCCTCAGAAATCTATACTATGATGCATGAAGTGGAAGAATTGCAGTATGAGATATCAAAATTATGGTACCAAGTGCAACAAATTTCGATCTTACGAAGAGAAACCGAAGATGAAATAGATGGTTTAAAAGTAGAAATGGAGGCTAAGTTGGATGGTTTGAAGGATAAAATAATAGCTAATATGGATGATAAATTAGTGGAAGATCACATCGAGCATCAACAACAAGTTCTCCAACTCTCAAAGGATAACCTAACTTTGGTGCAAAATCAAATGAAACAACAGGAATATCAACATCACATTGAAAAAAGTTATGAAGTAGTCACGAAAACAAGAACTGAAAAGTAACAAGTACAATCAATTTAGAGTATCTCGGCAAATTGGAATAACAAAATATTCCACATGGGAGGATGAATTTTTATACATAAGCATAGAAATGTCAAGCATTGAGGACAACACTTGTATGAAGGAGAGGGGCATGTTAGGTCCCTATATCTAGTATAGTCCCTTATTATTGTAACTTATATTTTTTATTATTGAACCCTTGTAACCCCATTTTGTTATTATTGTGCCCTTAAATTATTATTGTTTGGTGGTAGGATTACATTATGGCCCACTAGGATTACATTATGGCCCATGGACTCCTATATATAGAAAGGAGGTTTTGTAAATTGTATCATCCAAGAATTTTTCATTTATGTAATGTATTGGAGGTTGCCCCCTCGAAGAGGCTCATTTCTAAGGCGTTGATATCTCTTTTCTTCTCTTTTTGGAGCTGGTTACACAACAAAATGTGAATGAATGAGCTGAAGTCGAACACGTCACGGAATCATTCGATCGGAGGTCAATGATGCAACCTGTCATCGAAGGTGAGAAACCTGCCATTAAGGCATGCAGATTTCAAGGTACTGAAGATTTCTGGATCAACTTCCTAGATAATGAGTTGTCTTCGATAGAAAGCGATCCGTCGTAGGCAAGCCCACAACACGAAGTCATAGATCAAGTTTTGAAGAAATATATCGGCAAGGATTGACTCAGGGATGGTCAAAATGGATAACAAATATTTCGCAAATGAAAGGTTTATTTGAACTGTCCTCTTGAACACATAACGACACTGCAGATGGCTTGGTGACAATTGACCCAAAGCTAATACCCAGAAACCGGCTGAAGACTTTCAATGTGGTTTGATTAAATGTTAGATAAAGGATTTCCCAACCCAGGTGAACAAAAGTGTCATGTTCAAGAGTGGTTAACGGTTTTTCGAATAATCAAAATGCAAAAAACAAGTCCATTTTTCTCTCTTTTCCCCCACCATTTTTGGCAAGTACCTCTTTATTTTTGACAAGCTTGAGGAGGATAACATTTTATTGTTTATAAGATCATCCTTCGGATGAGTCCAACTTATTTTAAGATTCAAACCATAAGAATGAGTGGTTCGTTCCTGCTTAAAAATTGAACAAGTCCTTTACTGTTAAATTTTAACGAGTCCAGTATAGGAGAAACTCAGTGTTTTTTCAATTTTAGAGAGTCAGAAGAAAAAACATAAGAAAACTCCATGGGTGAAATTTTTCGTAAATTTAGTCTCTCGAGCCCAAAAAAGGATAAAATAATGCGGGAGAAAACTCTATTGACCGTAATTAGTCAACGTATACCTTTTACGTAAATAGTCCATTTCAGTCTGTAAAAGGGGTAAACTTATACTGAAGGGACGATCATTCATTTACTTTAACGAGTTCTAATAATCAAGTACTCAAAAATCTTTTCATGTTTAGAGAGTCTGAAAAGGGCTTAAAAGAGAACTCAAAATTTCACTTTTTCGTAAGTTTTAACGAGTTCGAAAAAGGGATAAAAATGTACTCATGGTTTTCACTTTTTCGTAAGTTTTAACGAGTTCGAAAAATGGATAAAAATGTACTCATGGATTTCATTTTTTCATAAGTTTTAACGAGTTTGAAAAAGGGATAAAAATATACTCCTATGGCTGACTTTCAATTTAATTTACAAGCAGGAAAAGACGGAAAGAACTCGGCATTTTCATGTGTTTTATGAGAATGAAAAATAGCAAAATAATCTCGAGATTTTCATGAGTTTAATGAGTCTTGAAAATAATAACCAAAATCGACTCAATATAGGTTTCATTTTTACAAAAGCTTGAAACAGAGAAAAACTATGCTTTAGAATGGTTTCATTTTTACACAAGCTTGAAACAGAGAGAAAACTGTGCTTGATGCCCCTTAAGCGTAACTGTGCTTGATGCCCCCTAAGCTCATACACTGAAAATTGTCATCCTGACATTCTGCTATGTGTATGAGCTCATTATTACTAATAATTCTCCCTTTTCAAGTCTAACATATCAGTTCCTCATGTCAAGCCTTGAAAATCAGAGAAACGTTCCTAAAAATCTCCTAAACTTTGGTGTCGCACTTTCTCTCTATCTTACCTGCGGTCCCGCACCTAATTTTCAGCTCTCTTATGTACCTGAACGCACTTTATCTATGTTAAAGTTGTAGACCCTTTTAAAATAAAAAAGGCGTAAGTAAATTCCAAAAATCTCAATAAAAGTAAATTCTATAAGCCTCTAGAAAGAATCTTGCAGTGGCAGAACCGCTCTTATGAGGTGCATGTATCTCTTACCTTATGGAGCTAACCCCTCGATGTGAGGAGCTTATCCCTTTGAAGGAGGATTCTATCCCTTCATAGTTGGAACATAAAAATTCCTCTTTTCCACTATAAAAACAGGCATTGGGTAGCCTCAAAGGGAGTTCAAGCTTTAGAATATTTGAGGTTAAGTGCTGTTAAGATTCAGACTCAGTTAACTAAGAATTTTGTGAGGAGAGATTACATACCTCTATTCGTCTTGGTTGGAAGAGTGTAGATCTTTTCAAAGTAGAGGAGACTCCTGCTTCAGATCCCAGGAAGGCCTGTGCAACATCAAGGCTCAGGTTGTAAGGTTTTCCTTCTTTTGAAATTAATACAAATATACTCATTTTTCTCAATAAGCTGTTAGTTAATGGTTTATTTCATAGATTTCTTGATCACTATGATAAGCATGGTTTATGATGATTTCTATACAGGTGCTATGTAATATTTTTCTTGTTTGTGACTGCAGGTTTGCGAGAAAAACACCTTCAAGTGCACGAGGGACAAAAACGACTTCAAACAAGTGATGGACATACGGTAAGTCTTTTACACCTCTATAGAGCTTTTTGTAGATCATATATGCTTAGAGAAAGATTATTTTATTTGGCTGTTTGTTGCTAGATACTTTTAGTACTAGGGAGATTGGTCTTGTCCGCAAGACGGATTAATCCACACAACAAATTGGCGACTCCGCTGGGGAGAGAACTTGTTGTTTTTGGTTCTCTTTTATTTTGATTTGAGGAAACGTTTTTCCTGGTTTTTGATTGATAGATATCTGCCTGGGTATCTTAGGTTTTCTCTGTGTTTGAAAATTTTGAAATCTTGTATGTTTTTCTCTAGTTTTTCTGGCACTGCACTTTGCCTTCTTTGCACAGTGCGGACAGTTTTGCATTTTTCCTTGAGTAAAAAGTGCGGTACCGCACCTATTACTTCTGGAAGCCTGCAGACCCTGTTAAAATTTTGAAAAACTATAGATTTATTTCTTTAGTTTATATTTATTTTGATTTAGAGTTTTTTGGTTTCTGCCCAGATTGATGATTGTTTCTGTAAAAATCATTTTGTGAATGAATCTCAGTAGTACTATTGTTTCGATGATTTTCTAGAAGTTTTGCATTTTGGATTGTTTTTCACTTGGTATTTGTAGTGAGTCGAAGCATTGACTGTTTGAATTACCTCAGATTACATTGGTCTTTTTGTCTTTTTGCTGAATATGACCTGATTTTGAAATCATCCTTTATTGAGAAATAGAGCTACCTATTTCTTTGCAAATCTTCGAAAAGAAACTTTGTTATAGGTTTTTGAATTTCATTTTTTTTATAAAAACATATTTGAGTGTTTTTGATCTATTTGTTATTCTGGATGAATAGATCCTTAGTTTGCTGAATAACTAAGTAAAACATTCTTCAAAAAATCTTAAAGCTTTTATTCAATTAGATTGTTAAAGTTTGTAGATCTCAGAATTAGTTTCATAGTTTTGAGTGCTTTTAAAATTTGTAGATTTCTTTTGAAGGAAACTTGTTTTGTAGCTTCAAGTTTTTGAAAGTGAAAGGATTTTTCCTGTGAGCTTTGATAATTTGTCTCATTTTGAGTTATTGTTGGAAAGACAAAAATATTTTCTTTCAATTATTCTTTATGTTCAAAGAAGGAATTGTTTATTAAAAGAATTGCATTCTCCAACTCTTTCTTAACAAGAATTTCATTCAAAGAAAATGATCTGATTATCATTTTTAGGTGCAATTTTAGTGTTTTTGGAAGTTGTTGATGCCTAGAAAATCTTTGCTTCAAACATTGGGGAAAACCACCCGGTCGGGACCTTAGGACAACTCCTTATCCGTTTGGTATGGTGGCTCCGACTGGATTGAAAGGACCAGTTTCCTTATAATTAATGGGTTGGTGATGGGTTGATTTGGATGAGTGAAAATGGGACTAAATAACTAAAATGAAACTATCTAATTTAATCTAAATACTGATAAAGAAATTCTAAAATTAACCCGGGTATCATATATGAATACAACTTAAAATTGATCCAATTGAAAAATAACCATAAAAATGTATTATCGTTAAATTGAAATGTGCAGAAACAAATAAAGATAACTCTGTTTAAGAAATTAAACAGAGTTATATTAGCATATTGTATTCATCATTGTATATCATCTACATACACTTATGAAAGATAACATTTCAATTATACTAAAAAATGATAGATAAAGAAACGTTGTGAAAACCAAATATATATAAATGATAGCAAATTTTAAAACGAATATCATAAGACAAAAGAAATCAATAGTGAACAGATAGAAATACCTTATCTATCTTGAAAGCTTTCAAATGAAATTTGATACTCTAATCCAGTAATATCGATGCAAAATCAAATCCAAGGTACATAAATGCAACACTTTAAAGATAATTCCACATAAAATCACCAGATGTGATCCTTTTTCAAAATATAAGAGACAGTGGAGTACATAAATGTAATCTCCAAGTCTAAAATATTATAATTCAGGACCCTTCTCTAAATGCATGAGAAGGGTCTAAATACTACTAGCTAAATCTAAAAATAGCTTATTACAAAAAATAAGGATTCGGTTTAAATGACCGTCCTTTTCCTAGGCAAGAATACAGTAAAACTAAAACTAAATCTAAAAATAAAGATTATTAAGTAACTACTTATGAACTTGATATTTAAACTTGCAGGCATCTAGCATTGTTTTGAGAAGATGTGGTTGACCGACTTCAGATTTCAACTGTCCTGAAAAGACAGAATCGGCAAGTGTAGGTGCAATCTTCTCAGCAGAGCTAATGATACAATTAAGCACACTGCATTGACTGTGCGGTTTCACTAAATATGTCCAGTAAGAATCCCAATTTAATCTTGTCAATCCTTGGATTGATTTCGCTCTTTCTTCTGCCTTTTGTGTCCATTCTGTTTGCAATTGATGCGCCTGTGGAAGATATCCCAGAACAGTTTCTGAAATCAAATTTTCTTTGTGTAAATTCTCATTTACACAATCAGTAAGACTGCTTGCTGCTGTAGCCAATTCCTCTACTGCTTTCTCTGCTCCTCTGATTTGTGCATCCCAGTCATTGAAAAGTATTTCTTTATGGTTTTCATTAATAATTGGTGCACCAGCTTTTCTTCCTTCCTCTGTTTTTTTCCATACCAAATAATCAGTAACTTTTTCATTAATTAAATCATAATCATTTCGTAAATCTACGACATGATTAGTGATCTTATCACTTTCTTGACAAAAAGAATTCCATTGCAAGATTTTTTGGCATAATACTTCTTCTTGTTGCAGTAGTTGATTGTTTAAAGAAATAGTTTCTGAAACAAATTCTGGAAGCTTAGGATCATCTTTGTGCTGATCTTGGATAATATGTATTTGTTTCTCTTTATCAGCCAGACTTTTTTGATATCCAATTTTCAATTCTTGAAGTTGTTGCTGTAACTTTTCAAGTTTCATCTGTGCTTCATTATTGGCCTGTACCTGTTGCAATTGCTGTTGCATAACTTGTATCTGTTCTTCTCTTTCATTTAATAAGAGTTGTATCTCAAATGCTTTGTCAATAGTTGCAGAAGCATAAGCCCCTGTAATTTGAGATAACTTAGCGAGATTATCAGTAGGCTCTGTGGTAGGATCCTTCCAAAAAACGTCTATTTGTTCTGCTTCAGTAGCAATTGCACTTTCTAATTTTCTCTTTTTCCTTTGTTTCTTCACTACTGCTTTATACTTTGGGCTGTAGAATACCTCTAGAGGAGGAATGTCCTCTACATTAAGTACAATTTCAGAAGAGGGAGTGATAGGTATATGCTCAGTTTTTGTGACTGTGTCACTTATTCCTGTGTTCAAAACTTTAGTTGTCTGTACATGGGTCTCTATATTCTGTCCTTCCACATTAAGCAATTGATTAAAGCTTTCCCCTTCTTTGTCTAATTTAATTGTGACTGATTGTTGCTGTACATTGGTAGGAGGAGGAGTTATCTGCTGAGAAATCAAAATTTGTTGTTGTGAAAGTTCTTTCGATTGAGCAGTATCTTTCACTGATTCTTCATTTCTATCATGCTCTTCATTAGACTTATTGGAACGTTCAGAAGTCTCTCTTTCAGATTTTGACTTAGATTTATCTGTACCCGAACTCCCACTTATACTAACACTAAGAGTGGGTTCCCTTGTGGGTTCCACATGCAAATTTTCCAAAGGGATGGTGGTCAGTCTTCTTTCTCTGTAAACCTTAAATTCTTGAAATTGTTCTGGAGATAACTGCATATGTGCTGAATGTAGAATTTCTTTCAGTGTGGATTTTCCTAGGAATATATCATCGAAAGGGTCCTCTTCTCCGGAAAATATCCTTACTTTGATTGCAGTGGTGAAATTTTTAACAACTTCATTAGGGTCTAATAACCTTTTTGCAAATTTAAACAATTGTAAGCATGTAATATTGCTTACTTGCTTGAATGCATGTCCAATATCAAATAATGAAAATGTTCCACAAGCTATGGGAAATTGTGGCCAAACAGCTTTCTTCTTATCTTTTAAATCCTTTGTCAAACCTCCTTGACCACAGGTTTGGTATGCAATTTCCCGAGCTATAAGCTTATCAGAAACATATAAGGGTAAGACATGAGGTGAAGCAGAGCTTCTGAAAACCCTTACATAGGTAAACCATTCTTCCCCAAACCATCGTGCAACAGGGAGAATGTCGACTTCTGCTTCCGGGGAGAACCTCGGAGCATCTTTATTATACAATGTTTTGTGCAGAGGCAACATTATGCCGTGGAAAATCTTGTAAAAATAAGGAATAAACTTGGATTCCCATAATTCCTTGTGATACACATGAATAGGCAAAGGATCTTGAATCGTCCATTTCCAACCCATCAAAGGGAATTTAGAAACAAAGCAGATAGCGTCCATAACATAAGCAGATAGATAAAAAGGAGGATAAATCCTCTGAGAAACACTTCATTTAGACAGGTAATGGAAAATAGCAGTGGCCAAATTATCAGACAAGATTTTGGCCCAGTCTACAATTGTTGCGTTAACAGCAGCATTCAAAAAAGGGAGTCATTCAGGCAAGATCATATTTATGTCAGGCTTTCCAAAAAGCTTGCATAACATAGCAGTAGCAAAACAATATGGAGAGGTAAGTGAACCAATACTGTACATACCGTGTTTGTTTTTCTTCAATGGTTCATCTCTCTTGGTCCACTCCTTTGTGCATTCTCCCAAATTTTCATGTTCTTTGGCAAAATCCTCCATAAATTGTTTATTATAAGTTGCCTGCGGTTCTGGAAAATGATACATTAGCCTCAAATTTTCCGTAGTGAACGACCCGATGAGCTCTTGATCTAGAGTTCTAAATTGCCTGTCTGAAATATCGGTGCTGTCCAGCACCCATTTTACCATGTCTGTATACGGAAGAATTCTTGGTCTTGCCGCTATCCGGTGCAGAAATGAACAAGCCAATTCTTTAAGGGTTGCCTCAGATGAATTACTTGAGCCTGCAGTAGCTGCGACTTGCATTACCCTGGGATTTTCTTCTTCGAGAAAATTATACATTCCTTCCCAGGTGGTGATACCGGCATCCTTATTGCAAGTAGTATCCGCATACAGTGAAGCCATTTCTTTGTTTTCAGAATTTTAAATCTTCTCCTTCTTACCCATAATGCTCTGTGAATGCTTTGTATAGTCTTCTATTCCTTCGCGCCTGTGATTTTACGAGTTAAGTGAGAGTAATGGCATGAGAAAGGTGATGAGATAGTTTTAAATGCAAAAGGCGGATGAAATATATTATTTTAACGTGAAACGACCTTTCAATCAAAATAGAATTCCATTTATCATTAATTGACAATCCATTATTTAATCCAATCATTAAAGCGCAACACGGATATTGATTCATGGAAGGGTTTTCTTTGGAAAACGCGCTTTTATAAATCTGCGACATTGCGATCTGTGATTTGCTGTGCAATATCGCAATACCGCAAAATCACAATTTTCCTAAAGTGTAACCATCGCAAAATCACAAATATCGCAAAAGCGCAAATCGAAAATATAACATATAAAAAGTATTCGTTTAACATTTTTCTGTGATATGCGATTTGCGACCAATATTTTAACGTATAGGCATTTTGGGATCGCATTATCGCAATATCGCAAAGTCGCAGTTTAAAAGATTCAGTTTTTAAAAAGATATCTACTATTTGCGATGGATGTGCTATTTCGCTCAAAGAAATATTTTATTGTAATCTATCATAAACTTAAGTGTTTCTTAAGGATTTTCTAAGGAATTTCCCTAAGTTATGATAGAAAGTTTTATTTGAAAAGGAAAACAAATAATGATTGATTTTTTGGATTTTTAAACTAAGGGTCCCCATTTATTTAGTATTATTACTAATATTAAATAAAAAGGGGGGTTGTTGCTAGTCACAACAATTGGCGATTCACTGAAAGAAACAGTTATCTCTGAAAAAATAAAATGAACACTATATTTCTAGTAAGTAAATATTTTTAAAGATAATGAAAACTATCTTAGGATATTTCAAATAAAATCTAACTATGAAAAAGAAATAAAAATCATTGGCAATTTCTTTCTAATTCCTTTAGAACAAAAACACTTTTGGGTTATCTCAAGCTTTGATCGGTGTTAATAATGAAGTAAGTGGATTTCTCCAAGTTTTGGTTTTATAATATACTCTATTATCATAGGTATTGCCTCTGCTGCCTGCAAACGTTCATAGTCTCGACAAGGTTACCTTTAAACCATTAACCATTCATTGTCCCATCCAACTAAAATTATGACTTTTTAAAAGATAAATTCATAAGACATATTATCTCATGTTTTTGTCTTTTACTTATTTTTATTTTTAAGAACCATTGTTCTGGTTTGGTAGCCAGTTAATAACAATGCCATTCACTAGTTGTAATTAAACTGAACAAGCTGGCTCATGATGAGACCCCTTGTTTTATATTTATAAGCCATTACCCTGTTTTGATATGCAGTATTGGTAATGTCAGTTTTATTACTTCTTATGAACATGGTAAGCAGGCTCGTGATGAGACCTCTTATCCCTTAAAATTTTCGTATAATTTCTTAGAATTACATTCTAAAAAATCACAACTTAAATGGATGGGGTGAACTAGTTTTATCTTTAAGAATCAATGGATGACAATTTTTAGAGTTTCTTGAGTACCAAGACTTTGAAAAAATATTTACTTTTATAGATAACATTTCTCTGCTTTATAAACTTATAATGATTTACATTCTCCTCAAGTTTTTCAAAAGATCATGCAAATGATTGGAATAATCTTTCAAAGTTTAATATCCTATTTTAAACTATCCAAAAACTGTGATCATCTCTTTAAAAATTCTTATTTACACAAAATAAATATTTATAATATTTTTCCCAAGAAATTTTCTAAATAGTAACCAGTCAATTAGAGACTCATTAACAACTTTTATTTGCGAAAACAATTAAAAAACTTTGCAAAAAGGAATATGTACAATTAAGAAGGGGTTACCTCCTTATGAAAAGAATTTCTTCAAGACAAGCCCATTTACAGGAAGAGATTCTCTCTTTCCTGTTAAATCTTGGAGTATGAATGTATTTGAGCCTATCTTTTTAGCAATCTGAAATGGTCCAAGCCACATTTTCTGAAACTTGGTATGCTTACCTTTTTCTTCATGTGCTTTATCCCATTTCAGAACAAGATCACCAATTGACAAAATCTTTGAGCCGGTAGAACTTGCATCAAAAGAAGATTTTACAAGTTGTTGATTTTTTTCATGAATAATTTTTTCTTTATCTCTATCTTCTTCTAGTTTAAGGATTTGATCATATCTCAATTGAATGGATGAAGAAAGATTTTCTTCAATAAATTGCACTAGGACTAATGATGGAAGAACTAAATTTGATGGTATTACAGCTTATTTTCCATAAACCAAATTGAAAGGTGAGTTCCAATTGAAGCTTTTTGAGTAATACGATCATCCCATAGTGCAAAAATTAAAGACTTGTGCCAATTCTTTTGATTTTGATCAATGGTCCTTTTAATGATTTTGATAAGATTTTTGTTAGTGGATTGAGCCAAACCATTACCTTGTGGATAATAATTTGCTGAATATTTCAATTTAAAACCTCTTTTGACTGCAAATTCTATTATATTGTTTCCAGAAAAATAAGATGCATTATCAAAGACAAGAGCGTTAGGTACACCAAACCTAGTTATGATGAATTGATCTATGAAATCAATAATTGCATCAGAATTGGCTACCTTCAAAGGGATTGCTTCTACCCATTTTTTAAAGTAATCAGTTGCTGTAAGGATGTATTTGTGCTGTTTGGAAGAATGAGGTACTATCTCACTGATAATATCAAGCCCCCATTACTCAAATGGTTGCTCAATATTTACCGGTTGCAAAGGAAAAGCTGGTTTCTTCTGTCTTCCACTAGCAGTTTGACAAACTTTGCACTTCCTTACATAATCATGTGTATCTTTAAAAAGGGTAGGCCATTAATAACCAGCATGAATTATTTTGTGAGCTGTAGTATCACCTCCAAAATGACCTCCTGCTGGTCCATCATGCAATTCCTGCATCACCTTTTCAGCTTCAGTCTTTTCAAGACATCTTAATAGGATTGAATCATAATTCTTTATGAATAATACATTATTAATGATATCATATTTGATAGCCTTTAATCTTAAAGCACATTTTCTCTTATAGCAGAGATTAGAAGGAGCATACCCATTTTTTAAATAATAGATGAGATCAACATACTGAGATTCAGAATCTGTAATACTTATCTGACTTACTTGAATATATTTATTTGAATCTTGATTTTCTGGTATTATATGAGCTCCTGCCAATAATCTGCAAAAACCTTGTCCTCTAACAATCTTAGCTGGTTTAATATCAATATCATATTCTTGCAAAGCTGTTACCCAGTTAGCTAGTTTTTCTCCTACTTCTCTTTGAATTAATAATTGCCTCACTACAGAGAATGGGACAATGATTTTTGTATGTGTTTTCAAGAGAAAATGTCTGAAATGTTTGATTGATTTAAACACGGCAAAGGCTTTTTTTTCAACATCGGAATAATTCAGCTCAGCTCCTTGCAGATTTGAGCTAAAGAGAGAAATTGGTGCTTCAATTTTCTGATCATTGAGCTGTGTTAAAACAGCAGCATAGGATGTTTCGGTGGCCAAAGTATACAAAGTAAAATCTTTAGAAAAAACAGGGGTATTCAATGCTGGTGCATTAATGATTGCTTGTTTGATTGCCTCAAAGGCTTCTTTCTCTTTATGCCCCCATTTGAATACCGAGTTTTTCTTGATCATATTTTTCATAGGTAAAACAATTTGAGAAAAATCAGGAATGAATCTTTTTACAAAATTGATTTGCTCAAGAAATGATTGCATGGATTTTTTGTTATGAGGTAAAGAAATATCATAAATTTATTTCACTCTATCTGGATCAATGTATATACCATCTTTTAACACAACAAATCCTAAGAGTTTTCCTTCATCCAAAGGAAAGAAAGATTTCTTTGGATTTAAGGAAATACCAAACCTTCTACATCTTTCAAATATTTGCTTTAGATCATGTAGATGATTGGCTCTCTTTTTTGAAAATACTGTTATGTCATCAAGATAAACAAAAACTAATTAATTGATCAGACCTTTAAATCTATGTCCATGGCTCTTTGGAAAGTTGCTCCTGCATTTATTAGACCAAAAGGCATTTTCTGATAAGCATAGGTTCCCCATTTTGTTCTGAAAGTTGTTTTCAATCTGTCATATGGATGAACTAAAACTTGATTATAGCCTGAAAATCCATCAAGAAAGGACATGAGTTCAGAACCAGCTACCTTTTGAAGTATCTGTTCCATGGTTGGCAATGGGAAATTGTCTTTTAAACATACCTTGTTTAAATTTCTAAAATCAATACAGATTCTTATATCACCATTCTTCTTCCTTACAGGTACGATATTGGAAACCCAATTGGAATGCCTTACAGGAAAAAATGATTTTTTCTTTCAAAAGTTTATTAAGTTCTGATTTGATTTGACCTTCGAGATTTGGATGAATCTTTCTTAACTTTTGTTGAACAGGTTTAATATCAGGAAGCATTGGAATTGTGTGTTGAATAACAGAAGTATCATACATTTTTAAATCATCATAATTCCAAGCAAATATATTTTTATACCTACTCAGAAGTTTAATGAAAGCATTCCTTTCCTCTGGAGTTAAATTGAGTCCTAAATTAACATTTTGAGGATTAGAGTCAGAGCCAAGATTTACTAATTCAAACTTCAAAGTGGAACTTTGAAGTTTAGCATTGGTAACTTTCTTGAATCTGTCTTTTATATCATATAAGTCCTCCAATTTAACAACATATTTTGGAATGGGATTTTCATTACCTTTTGAGGCAATTTGTAAATCATGATCATCCTCATCAATAATTTGTTCATCATATGATTTCTCTGAAGTCATGAAATTCAAAATGTCTTGATCATGATAGAATACTCTCCAATTTGTGATATTATCTGGAACAGATGGGTGAAAAATCAATTCTACTGAAAATCTATCAGGACTGCAATCTTCAATAGGAAGGAGTTTAGATGCAACATTAGCTAACAAGTCAGCTGATGTATTTTGATTCCTAGGAATAGAAGAAATATTGAATGCTAAAAAATGAGTGGTAAGATCTTGCACTAGGGTTTGACAGTGTTTAAGATGTCCTGAAAGACAATGGATAGTATTCCTAACTTGTTTTATGACAATTTCGGAATCACCAAAGACTTTCAAGTATTTAACATCTAACCCTATAGCTTTATAAAGTCCTTGAATCAAGGCTTCATATTCTGCAGTATTGTTCGTACACTCAAATTCTAACCTACATGATAGCATGGCCTTCTCTCCATCTGGATCAATTAAGATGCATCCTACTCCAGCTCCATCGCTAGATTTTGATGCATCAAAATATAATGACCAAAATAAAAATTTATCTATTGGCTTATCTACAATTACATCAGAAATATTTACAATTCTGGAAGAATCAGATAGTGAAAATTTTTCTATTTGAGAAACAAAAGTATTTACAAAAAAGGGTGATTGTGGTGCTTTGAAGTTTCCAAGAAATGACTCGGAAGAATAACCTCCAAGAATATTGTTGTTGAATGCCACAGGCTCATTAGATTGTTCAAATTCAGTGACAGTGTGTATCATATGTTTTTCTCGTTCAACTTTGATTTGATTTGGTTTCCCTTTGTAGGGAAGCCAAATATGTGAATAATCAGTTGCGATATAACCATTAAGTTTTGCAGACCAGTCCCTGCTTAAGACTAATCCATAGAATTCAGGAATATCTAAAATCAAAATATCAATTCTTTGGACAATCCTAGGATCGGAAGCTAGTCTGATAGTAACTGAATTGATTTCTCCAACAACTTGAACTTTAGAGCAATCCAATTGAACAATATGGACTGCCGATTTCTGTGGTTCAATATTTAATTTGTCACAAACAGAAGTAGGCATTATATTAGAGGATGCTCCAGAATCGATTAGACAATTATCCAGATTCTTATTGTACATTTCATAAGTCAAAAGAAAAGGAGGAGTCTGAGAATTTGATCTTTCTCTAATGAGCACAGTATCAGTAGCATCTACTTTGTCTGGTGGCTTACCAGTTCCTTTAGCTGCTTTTGCAACTACACCACTTGGCAAAGGAGCAATTGGTGTAGCATTTAATTATTTTAATAGCAACTTCTGCTGGTGTTTTAGTTTGCTGAGTTCATGCAAGGAAATGTTGGCTTTAATCTTTTTCATGTCTTCAACAATGTTATACTCCATAGGATCTGACACCACCAAATTCTTTGTTGTTGATGTAGGAGGATTAGAAGAAGATGGCTGATTTTGAGTAGGTAATGGAGAAGTTTTCTTTGCAGGGGATTTGTCTTTGATATTTGGAGTTATAGTTTTCTTTTTAGGAACTGTTTTTACAGGCTCTGATGTAGATTTACTCCTAGTACTTACAGGCATAGCTTCTTGTTCTACCTCACTATCAGAATTAGGGAGAATAAAATCCCACATTCCATGCAATTCAGCTATTTCTTCATTTTCATCTTCCTCTTCTGATACTGGAGGAGTATCTTCTTATTCTTCCTCTTCTGATTCTGCATTAGAGATTGAATTGAGAGGTTTAGATTCAAGTTGATTTCTTTTGAAATTTCGGAATGGTTTTTTGATAGAAGTTTCAGCTACTTGTTTTTTTATTTCAACCATTTCATTCGACATGGTTTTAAGAACTTTCTGTAAACCTTCCATGTCATATGGGTCTTTGGCCATTTTCCTTGAATCATCTTTGAAGCTAACCTTCTTGGATTTACTTTCCTCAATAGCATTTTTATTTTCTAGAGAAATAATTCGTTTCTCTACTGCAATAGCCTCTTTCATATTCTTGGCTAACGTAGGTTTTGCAGCTCTATCTACAAAAATTGCTATGTTTGAGGGCAAAGCAGTTATGTACCATTCACTTCTGACTTGTTCACTAGGCCTTGAATCTGTGTGGATTTTGTTCAAGAGTTTGTTGAATCTCGCGTTGAAATATTTAATGGGCTCCTTGGGTTCTGCCTTTAAATTTGAGAGATCGTTGATTAAAGTGGCTATTGATCTGTCATCTCAAAATTTGGTTAAAAAATGATCCGCAAAAATGACCCAACTTGTTATGGATCCTGAAGGCAACGAAAAGTACCAGGATCTAGCTGCCCCTTGAAGAGTATAAGGGAATAGTCTGACTACAACATCTTCTTCTACGACTCCATTCAAATTTACAGCCAGCATAAAATTATTGATGTGTTCTTTAGCTTGAATGTTAAGATCTGAACTGAACTTTGGAAGCCATTTTCCAGGATTGTCAGGTAAATCATGTAAAGGTGCAGGCATGTTGAGAGCCCCTGGAGTAGCCCATGGTCTAGCCATTATTGTAACAATTGTTGAAGAAGTAGTAGAGACTAGTGGTGTCTGAACAAAAGTTGTTGGAATAGATGATGTTGAGATTGATGATGATTGAGCAGATGGTGATTGAATAGATGGTGATTGAGTAGATGATATGGAAACAACTGCACTTTGTTGAGTTGGGGTTTCGGAAACAGGTGATTGAATATGAGATGAAG
Source organism: Pinus albicaulis (assembly GCA_034641835.2). Lineage (NCBI taxonomy): Eukaryota > Viridiplantae > Streptophyta > Pinopsida > Pinales > Pinaceae > Pinus > Pinus albicaulis. The sequence continues at coordinate 96,475 of JAXQQM020074428.1, forward strand.
AACTTATATCACTTACTGATTCCGATTGAGTTCTTTTTGACTTGACTCTACTAGGTAAAGAAAATTCTTTCATAGAAATACCAAGTTTTTCACTTTGAAGCCTAGTAAGAGGTTTTGAAGGAATAAATTTTGAGCTTACACTACCTTCAGATATTTCAGACTCATCTAGAGATAATGAGAATCCTTTCAATTTATGAATTAAATCTTGTACTTCAGGAGACTCAGGATTTTGGTTGTCTGAATGTTTTGAGATTTTGGTAGTGGGTGTTTGAATACTCTTTTCAATTCCTTCTCCAGGATTTTGTAATTCAGAAGAAATTGAAGAAGTTAATGAGGGTGTTTTGCTCTCAGAATGGCTTGTGGATAAAGATTTACTTGCCATTCATAGCTCATGCCCTCCTTCTAGCACCAAAAATGTTGAAGCCTAGAAAATCTCTGCTTCAAACATTGGGGAAAACCACCCGGTCAGGACCTTAGGACAGCTCCTTATCCATTTGATATGGTGGCTCCGACTGGATTGAAAGGACCCGTTTCCTTATAACTAATGGTTTGGTGATGGGTTGATTTGGATGAGTGAAAATGGGACTAAATAACTAAATGAAACTATCTAATTTAATCTAAATACTAAAAATATTCTAAAGTTAACCCGGGTATCATATGTGAATACAACTTAAAATTGTTCCAATTGAACAATAACCATAAAAATGTATTATCGTTTAATTGAAATGTGCAGAAACAAATAAAGATAACTCTGTTTAAGAAATTAAATAGAGTTATATTAGCATATTGTATTCATCATTCTATATCATCTACATACACTTATGAAAGATAAAATTTCAATTATACTCAAAAATGATATATAAAGAAACGTTGTGAAAACCAAATATATATAAATGATAGAAAATTTTAAAGCGAATATCATATGACAAAAGAAATCAACAGTGAATAGATAAAAATACCTTATCCATCTTGAAATATTTCAAATGAAATATGATACTCTAATCCAGTAATTCAGATGCAAAATCAAATCCAAGGTACAGAAATGCAACACTTTAAAGATAATTCTACATAAAATCACCATATGTGATCCTTTATAAAATATAAGAGGAAATGGAGTACAGAAATGTAATCTCCAAGTCCAAAATATTATAATTCAGGACCCCTCTCTAAATGCATGAGAAGGGTCTAAATACTACTAGCTAAATCTAAAAATAGCTTATTACAAAAATAAGGATTCGGTTTAAATGACCGTCCTTTTCCTAGGCAGAAATACAGTGAAACTAAAACTAAATCTAAAAATAAAGACTATTAAGTAACTACTTATGAACTTGATCTTTAAACTTGCAAGCATCCAGCATTGTTTTGAGAAGAGGTGGTTGGCCGACTTCAGATTTCAACTGTCCTGAAAAGACAGAATCGGCAAGTGTAGGCGCAATCTTCTTAGCAGAACTAATGATGCAATTAAGCACACTGTGTTGACTGTGTGGTTTCACTAAATATGTCCAGTAAGAATCCCGGTTTAATCTTGTCAATCCTTGGATTGATTTTTCTTTTTCTTCCGCCTTTTGTGTCCATTCTGTTTGCAATTTATGCGCCTATGGAAGATATCCCGGAACAATTTCTGAAATCAAATTTGCTTTGTGCAAATTCTCATTTACAAAATCAGTAAGACTGTTTGCTGCTGTAGCCGATTCTTCTGCTGCTTTCTCTGCCCCTCTGATTTGTGCATCCCAGTCATTGAAAAGTATTTCTTTATGGTTTTCATTAATAATTGGTGCACTAGCTTTTCTTCCTTCCTCTGTTTTTTGCCATACCAAATAATCAGTAACTTTTTCATTAATTAAATCATAATCATTTCGTAAATCTACGACATGATTAGTGATCTTATCACTTTCTTGACAAAAATAATTCCATTGCAAGATTTTTTGGCATAATACTTCTTCTTGTTGCAGTAGTTGATTGTTTAAAGAAATAGTTTCTGAAACAAACTCTGGAAGCTTAGGATCATCTTTGTGCTAATCTTGGATAATCTGTATTTGTTTCTCTTTATCAGCCAGACTTTTTTGATATCCAATTTGCATTTCTTGAAGTTGTTGCTGTAACTTTTCAAGTTTCATCTGTGCTTCATTATTGGCCTGTACCTGTTGCAATTGTTGTTGCAGAACTTGTATCTGTTCTTCTTTTTCAGTTAATAAGAGTTGTATCTCAAATGCTTTGTTAATAGTTGCAGAAGCATAAGCTCCTGTAATATGAGATAACTTAGCAAGATTATCAGTAGGCTCTGTGGTAGGATCCTTCCACAAAACGTCTAATTGTTCTGCTTCAGTAGCAATTGCACCTTCTAATTTTCTCTTTTTCCTTTGTTTCTTCATTACTGCTTTGTACTTTGGGCTGTAGAATACATCTAGAGGAGGAATGTCCTCTACATTAAGTACAATTTCAGAAGAGGGAGTGACAGGTATATGCTCAGTTTCTGTGACTGTGCCACTTATTCCTGTGCTCAAAACTTTTGTTGTCTGTACAGGGGTCTCTATATTCTATCCTTCCACATTAAGCAATTGATTAAAGCTTTCCCATTCCTTGTCTAATTCAATTGTGACTGACTGTTGCTATACATTGGTAGGAGGAGGAGTTATTTGCTGAGAAGTCAAAATTTGTTGTTGTGAAAGTTCTTTCGATTGAGCAGTATCTTTCACTGATTCTTCATTTCTATCGTGCTCTTCATTAGACTTATTGGAATGTTCAGAAGTATCTCTTTCAGATTTTGACTTAGAGTTATCTGTACCCGAACTGGCACTTATACTAACACTAGGAGTGGGTTCCCTTGCGGGTTCCACACGCAAATTTTCCAAAGGGATGGTGGTCAGTCTTCTTTCTATGTAAACCTTAAATTCTTGAAATTGTTCTGGAGATAACTGCATCTGTCGTGAATGTAGAATTTCTTTCAGTGTGGATTTTCCTAGGAATATATCATCGAAAGGGTCCTCTTCTCCGGAAAATATCCTTACTTTGATTGCAGTGGTGAAATTTTTAACAACTTCATTAGGGTCGAATAACCTTTTTTCAAATTTAAACAATTGTAAGCATGTAATATTGCTTACTTCCTTGAATGCATGTCCAATATCAAATAATGAAAATGTTCCACAAGCTACGGGAAATTGTGGCCAAACGACTTTCTTCTTATCTTTTAAATCCTTTGTCAAACCTCCTTGACCACAGGTTTGGTATGCAATTTCCCGAGCTATAAGCTTATCAGAAACATATAAGGGTAAAACATGAGGTGAAGCAGAGCTTCCAAAAACCCTTACATAGGTAAGCCATTCTTCCCCAAACCATCGTGCAACGGGGAGAATGTCGACTTCTGCTTCCGGGGAAAACCTTGGAGCATCTTTATTATACAATGTTTTGTGCAGAGGCAACATTATGCCGTGGCAAATCTTGTAAAAATGAGGAATAAACTTGGATTCCCACAATTCTTTGTGATACACATGAATAGGCAAAGGATCTTGAATCGTCCATTGCCAACCCATCAAAGGGAATTTAGAAACAAAGCAGATAGCGTCCATAACATAAGCAGATAGATAAAAAGGAGGATAAATCCTCTGAGAAACAATTCGTTTAGACCGGTAATGAAAAATAGCAGTGGCCAAATTATCAGACAAGATTTTGGCCCAGTCTACAATTGTAGCGTTAACAGCAGCATTCAACAAAGGGAGCCATTCAGGCGAGATCATATTTATGTTAGGCTTTCCAAAAAGCCTGCATAACATAGCAGCAGCAAAACAATATGGAGAGGTGAGTGAACCAGTACTGTACATACCGTGTTTGTTTTTCTTCAATGGTTCATCTCTCTTGGTCCATTCCTTTGTGCATTCCGCCAAATTTGCATGTTCTTTGGCAAAATTCTCCATAAATTGTTTATTATAAGTCGCCTGAGGTTCCGGCAAATGATACATCAGCCTCAAATCTTCCGTAGTGAACGACCCGATGAGCTCTTGATCTAGAGTTTTAAATTGCCTGTCTGAAATATCGGTGTTGTCCAGCACCCATTTCACCATGTCTGTATACGGAAGAATTCTTGGTCTTGCCGCTATCCGGTGCAGAAATGAACAAGCCAGTTCTTTAAGGGTTGCCTCAGATGAATTACTTGAGCCTGCAGTAGCCGCGACTTGCATTACCCTGGGATTTTCTTCTTCGAGAAAATTATACATTCCTTCCCAGGTGGTGATACCGGCATCCTTATTGCAAGCAGTATCCGCATACAGTGAAGCCATTTCTTTGTTTTCAGAATTTGAAATATTCTCCTTCTTACCCATAATGCTCTGTGAATGCTTTGTATAGTCTTTTGTTCCTTCGCGCCTGTGATTTTACGAGTTAAGTGAGAGTAATGGCATGAGAAAGGTGATGAGATAGTTTTAAATGCAAAAGGCAGATGAAATATATTATTTTAACGTGAAATGACCTTTCAATCAAAACAGAATTCCATTTATCATTAATTGACAATCCATTCATTTAATCCAATCATTAAAGCGCAACACGGATATTGATTCATGGAAGGGTTTTCTTTGGACAACGCGCTTTTATAAATCTGTGACATTGCGATCTGCGATTTGCTGCGCAATATCGCAATATCACAATACCGCAAAATCACAATTTTCCTAAAGCGTAACCATCGCAAAATCACAAATATCGCAAAAGCGCAAATCGCAAATATAACATATAAAAATTATTCGTCTATCATTTCTTTTTTCTGCGATATGCGATTTGCGACCAATTTTTTAATGTATAGGCTTTTTGCGATCGCGTTATCGCAATATCGCAAAATCGCAGTTTAAAAGATTCAATTTTACAAAAGATATCTACTATTTGCGATGGATGCGCTATTCCACTCAAAGAAAGATTTTATTGTAATTTATCATAAACTTAAGTGTTTTTTAAGGATTTTCTAAGGAATTTCCCTAAGTTATGATAGAAAGTTTTATTTGAAAAGGGAAACAAATAATGATTGATTTTTGAGATTTTTTAACTAAGGGTCCCCATTTATTTAGTATTATTACTAATATTAAATAAAAAAGGGGGGTTGTTGCTGGTCACAACAATTGGTGATTCACTGAAAGAAATAGTTATCTCTGAAAAAATAAAATGAACACTATATTTCTAGTAAGTAAAGATTTTTAAAGATAATAAAAACTATCTTAGGATAATTCAAATAAAATGTAACTATGAAAAAGAAATAAAAATCATTCACAATTTCTTTCTAATTCCTTAAGAACAAAAACATTTTTGGGTTTTCTCAAGCTTTGATCGGTGTTAATAATGAAGTAAGTGGATTTCTCCAAGTTTGGTTTTATAATATACTCTATTTTCATAGGTATTGCCTCTGCTTCCTGCAAATGTTCATAGTCTCAACAGGGTACCTTTAAACCATTAACCATTCATTGTCCCATCCAACTAAAATTATGAATTTTTAAAAGATAAATTCATAAGACATATTATCTCATGTTTTTGTCTTTTACTTATTTTTTATTTTTAAGAACCATTGTTCTGGTATGGTAGCCAGTTAATAACAATGCCATTCACTAGTTGTAATTAAACTGAACAAGCTGGCTCGTGATGAGGCCCCTTGACTTATATTTATAAGCCATTACCCTGTTTTGATATGCAGTATTGGTAATGTCAGTTTTATTACTTCTTATGAACATGGTAAGCAGGCTCACGATGAGACCTCTTATCCCTTAAAATTTTCGTATAATTTCTTAGAATTACATTCTAAAAAATCACAACTTAAATGGATGGGGTGAACTAGTTTTATCCTTAAGAATCAATGGATGACAATTTTCAGAGTTTCTTGAGTACCTAGACTTTGAAAAGATCTTTACTTTTATAGATAACTTTCTCTGCTCAATAAAATTATAATGATTTACATTCTCCTCAAGTTTTCAAAAGATCATGCAAATAATTGGAATAATCTTTCAAAGTTTAACATCCTATTTTAAACTATCAAAAACTGTGATCATCTCTTTAAAAATTCTTATTTACACAAAATAAATATTTATAATATTTTTCCTAAGAAATTTTCTAAATAGTAAACAGTCAATTAGAGACTTATTAACAACCTTTATTTGCAAAAAACAATTAAAAACTTTGCAGAAAGGAATATGTACAATTAAGAAGGGGTTACCTCCTTATGAAAAGAATTTCTTTAAGACAAGCCCATTTACAGGAAGAGATTCTCTCTTTCCCGTTAAATCTTGGAGTATGAATGTATTTGAGCCTATCTTTTCAGCAATCTGAAATGGTCCAAGCCACATTTTCTGAAACTTGGTATGCTTACCTTTTTCTTCATGTGCTTTATCCCATTTTAGAACAAGATCACCAATTGACAAAATCTTTGAGCCGGTAGAACTTGCATCAAAAGAAGATTTTACAAGCTGTTGATGTTTTTCATGAATAATTTTTGCTTTATTTCTATCTTCTTCTAGTTTAAGGATTTGATCATATCTCAATTGAATGGATGAAGAAGGATTTTCTTCAATAAATTGTACTAGGGCTAATGATGGAAGAGCTAAATTTGATGGTATTACAGCTTCTTTTCCATAAACCAAATTGAAAGGTGAAGTTCCAATTGAAACTTTTTGAGTAATACGATCAGCCCATAGTGCAAAAATTAAAGACTTGTGCCAATTCTTTTGATTTTGATCAATGGTCCTTTTAATGATTTTGATAAGATTTTTGTTAGTGTATTCAGCCAAACCATTACCTTGTGGATAATAATTTGTTGAATATTTCAATTTAAAACCTATTTTGACTACAAATTTTATTATACTATTTCCAGAAAAATAAGATGCATTATCAAAGACAAGAGCGTTAGGTACACCAAACCTGGTTATGATGAATTGATCTCTGAAATCAATAATTGCATCAGAATTGGCTACCTTTAAAGGGATTGCTTCTACCCATTTTGTAAAGTAATCAGTTGCTGTAAGGATGTATTTTTGCTGTTTGGAAGAATGAGGTACTATCTCACCAATAATGTCAAGCCCCCATTGCTCAAATGGTTGCTCAATATTTACCGATTGCAACGAAAAAGCTGGTTTCTTTTGTCTTCCACTAGCAGTTTGACAAACTTTGCACTTCCTTACATAATCATGCATATCTTTAAAAAGGGTAGGCCAGTAATAACCATCATAAATTATTTTGTGAGCTGTGGTATCACCTCCAAAATGACCTCCTGCTGGTCCATCACGCAATTCCTGCAACACCTTTTCAGCTTCAGTCTTTTCAAGACATCTTAATAGGATTGAATCATAATTCTTTCTGAATAACACATTATCAATGATATCATATTTAATAGCCTTCAATATTAAAGCAATTTTTCTCTTATAGCTGAGATTAGAAGGAGCATACCCATTTTTCAAGTAATAGATGAGATCAGCATACTGAGATTCAGAATCTGTAACACTTATCTGACTTACTTGAATATCTTTATTTGAATCTTGATTTTCTGGTATGTTATGAGCTCCTGCCAATAATCTGCAAAAACCTTGTCCTCTAACAATCTTAGCAGGTTTAATATCAATATCATATTCTTGCAAAGCTGTTACCCAGTTAGCTCGTTTTTCTCCTACTTCTCTTTGAATTAATAATTGCCTCACTGTAGAGAATGGGACAATTATTTTTGTATGTGTTTTCAAGAGAAAAGGTCTGAAATGTTTGATTTATTTAAACACGGAAAAGGCTTTTTTTTCAACATCGAAATAATTCAGCTCAGCTCCTTGCAGATTTGAGCTAAAGAAAGAAATTGGTGCTGATTGGTGCTTCAATTTTCTGATCATTGAGCTGTGTTAAAACAACAACATAGGATGTTTCGGTGGCCAAAGTATACAAAATAAAATCTTTAGAAAAATCAGGGGTATTCAATGCTGGTGCATTAATGATTGCTTGTTTGATTGCCCCAAAGGCTTCTTTCTCTTTATGCCCCCATTTGAATACTGAATTCTTCTTGATCATATTTTGCATAGGTAAAACAATTTGAGAAAAATCAGGAATGAATCTTTTTACAAAATTGATTTGCCCAAGAAATGATTGCATGGATTTTTTATTATGAGGTAAAGAAATATCAGAAATTTCTTTCACTCTATCTGGATCAATATATATACCATCTTTTGACACAAAAAATCCTAAGAGTTTTCCTTCATGAAGAGCAAAGAAATATTTCTTTGGATTCAAGGAAATACCAAATCTTCTACATCTTTCAAATATTTGCTTTAAATCATGTAGATGATTGGATCTCTTTTTTGAAAATATTGTTATGTCATCAAGATAAATAACAACTGATCTATTGATCAGACCTTTAAATGCTATGTCCATGGCTCTTTGGAAAGTTGCTCCTGCATTTATTAGACCAAAAGGCATTTTATGATAAGCATAGGTTCCCCATTTGGTTCTGAAAGTTGTTTTCAATCTGTGATCTGGATGAACTAAAACTTGATTATAGTCTAAAAATCCATCAAGAAAGGACATGATTTCAGAACCCCCTACCTTTTGAAGTATATGTTCCATAGTTGACAATGGGAAATTGTCTTTTAAACATGGCTTGTTTAAGTTTCTAAAATCAATACATATTCTTATATCACCATTCTTCTTCCTTAAAAGTACCATATTGGAAACCCAATTGGAGTGACTTACAGGAAAAATGATTTTGGCTTTTAAAATTTTATTAAGTTCTGATTTGATTTGACCTTCAAGATTTGGATGAATCTTTCTTAACTTCTGTTGAACAGGTTTAAAATTAGGCAGCATTGGAATTGTGTGTTGAATAACAGAAGTATCATAGGTCTTTAAATCCGCATAATTCCAAGCAAAGATATTTTTATACCTACTCAGAAGTTTAATGAAATCATTCCTTTCCTCTGGAGTTAAATTGAGTCCTAAATTAACATTTTGAGGATTAGAGTCATAACCAAGATTTACTAATTCAAACTTCAAAGTGGAACTTTGAAGTTTAGCATTAGTGACTTTCTTGAATCTGTCTTTAATATCATATAAGTCCTCTAATTTAACAACAGATTTCGGAATGGGATTTTCATTACCTTTTGAGGCAATTTGTAAATCATGATCATCCTCATCAATAATTTGTTCATCATATGATTTCTCTGAAGTCATGAAATTCAAAATGTCTTTATCATGATAGAATACTCTCTAATTTGTGATATTATCTGGAACAGATGGGCGAAAAATCAATTCTACTGAAAATCCATCAGGACTGCAATCTTCAGCAGGAAGGAGTTTAGATGCAACATTAGCTAACAAGTCAGCGAATGTATTTTGATTCCTAAGAATAGAAGAAATATCGAATGCTAAAAAATGAGTGGTAAGATCTTGCACTAGGGTTTGATAGTGTTTAAGATGTCCTGAAAGACAATGGATAGTATTCCTAACTTGTTTTATGACAATTTCGGAATCACCAAAGACTTTCAAGTATTTAAAATCTAACCCTATAGCTTTATAAAGTCCTTGAATCAAGGCTTCATATTCTGCAGTATTGTTTGTACACTCAAATTCTAACCTACATGATAGCATGGTTTTCTCTCCATCTGGATCAATTAAGATGCATCTTGCTCCAGCTCCATCACTAGATTTTGATCCATCAAAATATAATGACCAAAATAAAGATTTATCTATTGGCTTATCTACAATTACATTAGAAATATTTACAATTCTGGAAGAATCAGATTGTGAAAAATTTTCTATTTGAGAAACAAAAGTATTTACAGAAAAAGGTGATTGTGGTGCTTTGAAGTTTCCAAGAAATGACTCAGCAGAATAACCTCCAAGAATATTGTTGTTGAATGCCACAGGCTCATTAGATTGTTCAAATTCAGTGACAGTGTGCATCATATGTTTTTCTTGTTCAACTTTGATTTGATTTGGTTTCCCTTTGTAGGGAAGCCACATATGTGAATAATCAGTTGCGATATAACCATTAAGTTTTGCAGACCAGTCCCTACTTAAGACTAATCCATAGAATTCAGGAATATCTGCAATCAAAATATCAATTCTTTGGACAATCCTAGGATCGGAAGCTAGTCTGATAGTAACTGAATTGATTTCTCCAACAACTTGAACTTTAGAGCGATCCAATTGAACAATATGGACTGCCGATTTCTGTGGTTCAATATTCAATTTGGCACAAACAGAAGTAGGCATTATATTAGAGGATGCTCCAGAATCGATTAGACAATTATGCAGATTCTTATTGTACATTTCATAAGTCAAAAGAAAAGGAGGAGTCTGAGAATTTGATCTTTCTCCAATGAGCACAATATCAGTAGCATCTACTTTGTCTGGTGGCTTACCAGTTCCTTTAGCTGCTTTTGCAACTACACCACTTGGTAAAGGAGCAATTGGTGTAGCATTTAATTCTTTTAATAGCAATTTCTGCTGGTGTTTTAGTTTGCTGAGTTCATGTAAGGAAATGTTGGCTTTAATATTTTTCATGTCTTCAACAATGTTATACTCCATAGGATCTGACACCACCAAAGTCTTTGATGTTGATGTAAGAGGATTAGAAGAAGATGGCTGATTTTGAGTAGGTAATGGAGAAGTTTTCTTTGCAGGGGATTTGTCTTTGGTACTTGGAGTTATAATTTTCTTTTTAGGAACTGTTTGTACAGGCTCTGATGTAGATTTACTCCTAGTACTTACAGGCATAGCTTCTTGTTCTACCTCACTATCAGAATTAGGGAGAATAAAATCCCACATTCCATGCAATTCAACTATTTCTTCATTTTCATCTTCCTCTTCTGATACTGGAGGAGTATCTTCTTCTTCTTCCTCTTCTGATTCTGCATTAGAGATTGAATTGAGAGGTTTAGATTCAAGTTGATTTCTTTTGAAATTTCGGAATGGTTTTTTGGTAGAAGTTTCAACTACTTGTTTTTTTATTTCAACCATTTCATTCGACATGGTTTTAAGAACTTTATGTAAACCTTCCATTTCGTATGGGTCTTTGGCCTTTTTCCTTGAATCATCTTTGAAGTTGACCTTCTTGGATTTCCTTTCCTCAATAGCATTTTTCTTTTCTAGAGAAATAATTCGTTTTTCTACTGCAATAGCCTCTTTCATATTCTCGGCTAACGTAGGTTTTGCAGCTCTATCTACAAAAATTGCTATGTTTGAGGGCAAAGCAGTTATGTACCATTCACTTCTGACTTGTTCACTAGGCCTTGAATCTGTGTGGATTTTGTTCAAGAGTTTGTTGAATCTAGCGTTGAAATCTTTAATGGGCTCCTTGGGTTCTGTTTTCAAATTTGAGAGATCGTTGATTAAAGTAGCTATTGATCTGTCATCTCCAAATTTGGTTAAAAAATGATCTACAAAAATGGCCCAACTTGTTATGGATCCTGAAGGTAATGAAAAGTACCAGGATCCTGTTGCCCCTTGAAGAGTATAAGGGAATAGTCTGACTACAACATCTTCTTCTACGACTCCATTCAAATTTACAGCCAGCATAAAATTATTGATGTGTTCTTCAGCTTGAATGTTAAGATCTGGATTGAACTTTGGAAGCCATTTTCCAGGATTGTCAAGTAAATCATGTAAAGGTGCAGGCATGTTGACAGCCCCTGGAGTAGCCCATGGTCTAGCCATTATTGTAACAACTGTTGAAGAAGTAGTAGAGACTGGTGGTGTCTGAACAGAAGTTGTTGGAATAGATGATGTTGAGATTGATGATGATTGAGCAGATGATATGGAAACAACTGCACTTTGTTGAGTTGGGGTTTCGGAAACAGGTGATTGAATATGAGATGAAGAACTTATATCACTTACTGATTTCGATTGAGTTCTTTTTGACTTGACTCTACTAGGTAAAGAGAATTCTTTCGGAGAAATACCAAGTTTTTCACTTTGAAGCCTAGTAAGAGGTTTTGAAGGAATAATTTTTGAGCTTACACTACCTTCAGATATTTCAGACTCATCTAGAGATAATGAGAATCCTTTCAATTTATGAATTAAATCTTGTACTTCAGGAGACTCAGGATTTTGATTGTCTGATTGTTTTAAGATTTTGGTAGTGGGTGTCTGAATACTCTTTTCAATTCCTTCTCCAGGATTTTTTAATTTAGAAGAAATTGAAGAAGTTAATGAGGGTGTTTTGCTCTCAGAATGGCTTGTGGATAATGATTTACTTGCCATTCATAGCTCATGCCCTCCTTCTAGCGCAAAAAATGTTGAAGCCTAGAAAATCTCTTCTTCAAACATCGGGGAAAACCACCAGGTCGGGACCTTAGGACAGCTCCTTATCCGTTTGGTATGGTGGCTCCGACTGGATTGAAAGGACCAGTTTCCTTATAACTAATGGGTTGGTGATGGGTTGATTTGGATGAGTGAAAATGGAACTAAATAACTAAAATGAAACTATCTAATTTAATCTAAATACTGATAAAGAAATTCTAAAATTAACCCGGGTAGCATTTATGAATACAACTTAAAATTGTTCCAATTGAACAATAACCATAAAAATGTATTATCGTTAAATTGAAATATGCAGAAAAAAATAAAGATAACTCTGTTTAAGAAATTAAACAGAGTTATATTAGCATATTGTGTTCATTATTGTATATCATCTACATACACTTATGAAAGATAACATTTCAATTATACTAAAAAATGATATATAAAGAAACGTTGTGAAAACCAAATATATATAAATGATAGCAAATTTTAAAATGAATGTCATAAGACAAAATAAATCAATAGTGAACAGATAGAAATACCTTATCCATCTTGAAAGCTTTCAAATGAAATTTGATACTCTAATCCAGTAATTTTGAAGCAAAATCAAATCCAAGTTACAGAAATGCAACAGTTTAAAGATAATTTCCGTACAAAATCAAATTTTCCGTATGTGACCTTTTTAGTAATATAAGAGTCATGAGCATATAAATGTAACTTCAAGTTCAAAATATATCTCAAAGACCTTCAAATGCACGATGTTCGGGTTTAAATACTACTAGCTAAATCTAAAAATAGTTTATTACAAAAATTAAGGATTCGGTTTAAATGACCGTCATTTTCCTAGGCAAAAATACAGTAAAACTAAAAATAAATCTAAAAATAAAGACTATTAAGTAACTACTTATGAAATTGATCTTTAAACTTGCAGGCATCTAGCATTGTTTTGAGAAGATGTGGTTGACCAACTTCAGATTTCAACTGTCCTGAAAAGACAGAATCGAAATAGTTACTATTCTAAAAATAGTACTGATGATGCAAGTAGTTTACCATGTTGACCGTGTTTCACCAGTATGTTCGGCAGTGAATCCCAGTTTAACCTTGTCAATCCTTGGATTGATTTTGCTTTTTCTTCTGCCTTTTGTCTCCATTCTGTTTGCAATTGATGTGCCTATGGAAGATATCCCGGAACATTTTCTGAAATCAAATTTGCTTTGTGAAAATTCTCATTTACACACCGTGTTTCATATGCTACCGTAGCCGATTCTTCCATGCCGCCTTTTCCCATTTGTGTATCCTACCATTGAAAAGTATTTTTGTTTCTTATTAATAATTGGTACCCAAATGCTTTTCTTCCTTCCTCTTTTTTTGCCATACCAAATAATCAATAACTTTTTCATTAATTAAATTAAAATAATTTCGTAAATCTACGACATATTAGTGATCTTATCACTCTCTTGAAAAAAAGAATTCCATTGTAAGATTTTTTCAAATAGAATATTTCTTCTGTTACAGATATCATGAAATAGTGAGTTTTCAAACAAACTTCAAGTTTGTAAGATCATTCTTTTTGTACTAATATCTTTAATAATCATAGTATTTGTTTTCTTTATCAGCTGCACTTTTTGATATTTAATTTTCATTTTGCTATGCTGTGAATCTTTCGGTTTCCATCTCTGGGCTTGCTGTCACCCACCTGCAATTGCTGTTGCCACATCCCAGACCGTTTTCACTATTGTATTTATCTCCATGTGTTGTGTCGAATAGTTGTTAAGCATAAGCCCCCTGCATCCCAGATGTACCAGCGAGATTACCGTAGGTTCGTGGTATGATCCTTCCCCACAAAACATCTAATTGTTCTGCTTAATAGCAATTGCATCTTCTAATTTTCTTTTTCTTTGTTTCTTCATCATCGCTTATACTTTAATGAGAATACCCTGAGGATAATGTCTTCATATTGGACACAATTTTAGAGGAGGGAGTGACAGGTATATGCTTAGTTTCTGTGACTGTGCCACTTATTCATGTGCTCAAAACTTTTGTTGTCTGTACAGGGGTCTCTATATTCTGTCCTTCCACATTAAGCAATTGATTAAAGCTTTCCCATTCCTTATCTAATTCAATTGTGACTGACTGTTGCTGTACATTGGTAGGAGGAGGAGTTATCTGCTGAGAAGTCAAAATTTGTTGTTGTGAAAGTTCTTTTGATTGAACAGTATCTTTCACTGATTCTTCATTTATATCGTGCTCTTCATTAGACTTATTGGAACGTTCAGAAGTCTCTCTTTCAGATTTTGACTTAGATTTATCTGTACCCGAACTGCCACTTATACTAACACTAGGAGTGGTTTCCCTTGCGGGTTCCACACGCAAATTTTCCAAAGGGATGGTGGTCAGTCTTCTTTCTCTGTAAACCTTAAATTCTTGAAATTGTTCTGGAGATAACTGCATCTGTGCTGAAAGTATAATTTCTTTCAGTGTAGATCTTCCTAGGAATATATCATCGAAAGGGTCCTCTTCTCCGGAAAATATCCTTACTTTGATTGCAGTGGTGAAATTTTTAACAACTTCATTAGGGTCAGATAACCTTTTTGCAAATTTAAACAATTGTAAGCATGTAATATTTCTTACTTCCTTGAATGCATGTCCAATATCAAATAATGAAAGTGTTCCACAAGCTACGGGAAATTTTGGCCAAACAGCTTTCTTCTTATCTTTTAAATCCTTTGTCAAACCTCCTTGACCACAGGTTTGGTATGCAATTTCCCGAGCTATAATCTTATTAAAAACATATAAGGGTAAAACATGAGGTGAAGCAGAGCTTCCGAAAACCCTTACATAGGTAAACCATTGTTCCCCAAACCATCGTGCAATGGGGAGAATGTCGACTTCTGCTTCCAGGGAGAACCTTGCAGCATCTTTATTATACAATCTTTTGTGCAGAGGCAAAATTATGCCGTGGAAAATCTTGTAAAAATGAGGAATAAACTTGGATTCCCATAATTCCTTGTGATACACATGAATAGGCAAAGGATCTTGAATCGTCCATTGCCAACCCATCAAAGGGAATTTAGAAACAAAGCAGATAGCATCCATAACGTAAGCAGATAGATAAAAAGGAGGATAAATCCTCTGAGAAACACTTCGTTTAGACCGGTAATGGAAAATAGCAGTGGCCAAATTATCAGACAAGATTTTGGCCCAGTCTACAATTGTTGCGTTAACAGCAGCATTCAACAAAGGGAGCCATTTAGGCAAGATCATATTTATGTCAGGCTTTCCAAAAAGCCTCCATAACATAGCAGCAGCAAAACAATATGGAGAGGTAAGTGAACCAGTACTGTACATACCGTGTTTGTTTTTCTTCAATGGTTCATCTCTCTTGGTCCACTCCTTTATGCATTCTGCCAAATTTGCATGTTCTTTGGCAAAATCCTCCATAAATTGTTTATTATAAGTTGCCTACGGTTTTGGAAAATTATACATTAGCCTCAAATTTTCCATAGTGAACGACCCGATGAGCTCTTGATCTAGAGTTTTAAATTGCATGTCTGAAATATCGGTGCTGTCCAGCACCCATTTTACCATGTCTGTATACGGATGAATTCTTGCTCTTGCTGCTATCTGGCGCAGAAATGAACAAGCCAGTTCTTTAAGGGTTGCCTCAGATGAATTACTTGAGCCTGTAGTAGTTGCAACTTGCATTACCCTGGGATTTTCTTCTTCGAGCAAATTATACATTCCTTCCCAGGTGGTGATACCAGCATCCTTATTGTAAGCAATATCCGCATACAGTGAATCCATTTATTTGTTTTCAGAATTTTAAATCTTCTCCTTCTTACCCATAATGCTCTGTGAACGCTTCGTATAGTCTTATGTTCCTTCGCACCTATGATTTTACGAGTTAAGTGAGAGTAATGACATGAGAAGGATGATGAGATAGTTTTAAATGCAAACGGTGAATGAAATATATTATTCTAACGGAAACAACCTTTCAATTAAAACAAAATCCTTTTTATTTATATTTGACAATCCATTCATTAATTCAATCATTTAAAGCACATAACGGATATTGATTTATGAAAATATTTACATTGGACAACGAGCTTTTAAGAATCTGCGATTTGCTGCGCAATATCGCAATATCGCAATATCGCAATTTTCTCAAAGCGTAACCATCGCAAATATCGCAAATATCACATATCACAAATCGCAAATATCACATATCGAAAATATTGCAAATCACAAATCGCGCATATCGCAAATTGCAAATATCACATATAAAAACTATTCATTTAACATTTTTCTGCGATATGCGATTTGCGACCAGTATTTTAATGTATAGGCTTTTTGGGATCGCGTTATCGCAATATCGCAAAATCGCAGTTTAAAAGATTCAGTTTTACAAAAGATATCTATCATTTGCGATGGATGCGCTTTTCCGCTCAAAGAAAGATTTTATTGTAATTTATCATAAACTTAAGTGTTTTTTAAGGATTTTCTATGGAATTTCCCTAAGTTATGATAGATAGTTTTATTTGAAAAGGGAAACAAATACTGATTGATTTTTTTGGGTTTTTTAACTAAGGGTCCCCATTTATTTAGTATGATTACTAATAAAAAAGGGGGTTGTTGCTAGCCACAACAATTGGCGATTCACTGAAAGAAACAGTTATCTCTGAAAAAATAAAATGAACACTATATTTATAGTAAGTAAAGATTTTTAAAGATAATGAAAACTATCTTAGGATATTTCAAATAAAATCTAACTATGAAAAAGAAATAAAATTCATTCACAATTTCTTTCTAATTCCTTAAGAACAAAAACACTTTTGGGTTATCTCAAGCTTTGATCGGTGTTAATAATGAAATAAGTGGATTTCTCCAAGTTTGGTTTTATAATATACTCTATTGTCATAGGTATTGCCTCTACTGCCTGCAAACGTTCATAGTCTCGACAGGGTTACCTTTAAAAGATTAACCATTCATTGTCCCATCCAACTAAAATTATAACTTTTTAAAAGACAAATTCATAAGACATATTATCTCATGTTTTTGTCTTTTACTTATTTTTTATTTTTAAGAGCCATTGTTCAAGCTATAGCCGCTATCAACAATGCCATTCAAATAGTTGTAATCAAACCCAATGTTTGCCCGTGATAATTTCGTTTATATTTGTAAGCCATTACCTCGTTTTGATATGTTGTTGCAGTTGTTGGTAACAATGTATTGATTACTTTTATGAATACGGTAAGTTTCCGCCTGTTAATGAGACCTCTTATGTCTTACCTCATATACCCTTAGAATTGCTACTCCTAAAAATCATGAACAAATGGATGGGGTGAAATAGTTTTATCCTTAAGAATCAATGGATGACAATTTTCAGAGTTTTTTGAGTTCCAAAACTTTTGAAAAATCTTTACTTTTACGGATAACCTTTCTCTGCTTGATAAACTTATGATGATTTACATTTTCCTCAAGTTTTCAAAAGATCATGTAAATGATTGAAATAATCTTTTCAAAGTTTAACATCTTATTTAAAACTATTCAAAAACTGTGATCATTACTTTAAAAATTCTTATTTACACAAAATAAATATCTATAATATTTTTCCGAAGAAATTTTCTTAAATAGTAAGCAACACTTAGAGACTTATTAATAATTTTAACTTGCAAAAAAAAACAATTAAAATTTTTACAGAAATAATATAAGCAAGTAAGAAGGGGTTACCTCCTCATAAAAAGAATTTCTGTAAGACAAGCCCATTTATAGGAAGAGGTTCTCTCTTTCCTATTAAATCTTGGAGTATGAATTTATATGAGCCTATCTTTTCAGCGATCTGAAATGGTTCGAGCCACATTTTCTGAAATTTGGTATGTTTACTTTTTTCTTCATGTGCTTTATCCTGTTTTAGAAGAAGATCACCGATTGACAAATTTTTTGAGCCGGTGGAACTTGAATCAAAAGAAGATTTTACAAGCTGTTGATGTTTTTCATGAATACTTTTTTCTTTCTCTCTATCTTCTTCTAATTTAAGAATTTGATCAAATCTCAACTGAATGGATGAGGAAGGATTTTCTTCAACGAATTGCACTAGGGCTAATGATGGAAGAGCTAGATTTGATGGTATCACAGCTTCTTTTCCATAAAATAAATTGAAAGCTGAAGTTCCTATTGAAGCTTTAAGAGTAATATGATCAACCCATAGTGCAAAAATTAAAGACTTGTGCCAATTATTTTGATTTTGATCAATGGTCTTTTTAATGATTTTGATGAGATTTTTATTAATAGATTCAGCTAAACCATTACCTTGTGGATAATAATTAGCTAAATATTTCAATTTAAAACCTCTTTTAATTGCAAATTCCATTATACTATTCCCAGAAAAATAATATGCATTGTAAAAGACAAGAGCGTTAGGTACCCCAAACCTGGTAATGATGAATTGATCTATGAAATCAATAATCGCATCAGAATTGGCTACCTTTAGAGGAATTGATTCTACCCACTTTGTGAAATAATATGTTGCTGTAAGGATGTATTTGTGTTGTTTTGAAGAGTGGGGTACTATCTTACCAATGATGTCAAGCCCCCATTGCTCAAATGGTTGCTCAATATTTACTAGTTGCAAAGGAAAAGCTGGCTTCCTTTGTCTTCCACTAGCAGTTTGACAATCTTTTCACTTCCTTACATAATCATGTGTATCTTTGAAAAGGGTAGGCCAATAATATCCAACATGGATGATTTTTTGAGCTGTGGTATCACCTCCAAAATGAAAACCTGCTGGTCTATCATGTAATTCATGCAATACCTTTTTTACTTCAGTCTTTTCAAGACATCTTAATAGGATTGAATCATAATTATTTCTAAATAACACATCATCAGTGATTTCATATTTAGTAGCCTTCAATCTTAAAGCACATTTATTCTTATAGCTGAGATTAGAAGGAGCATACCCATTTTTTTCAAATAATAGATGAGATCGAAGACATCGAGATTCAAAGAGACACACTTATCTGACTTACTTGAATATCTTTATTTGAATCTTGATTTTCTGGTATGTTATGAGCTCCTGCCAATAATCTGCAAAAACCTTGTCCCTTCATGTGTTCGAATATGTTTAATATAAATATCATATTCTGTAAAGGCTACCAGCTTAGCTCGCTTCTCACTTTCTTGAATTAATAATTTCTTCACCTAAAATGTGGGACAATGATTTTTGTATGTGTTTTCAAGAGAAAAGGTCTGAATGTTTGATTGATTTGAACACGCAAAGGCTTGTTTTTCAACACTAATAATTCATCCTTACCCTCCTTGCGTATTTGAGCTAAAGAAAGAAACTTGCCTTCAATTTTTTGATCATTGAGTCGCGTTAAAACAAATAAAACATTAGGAATGTTTTGCATATGGCCAAAGTATACAAAATAAAATCTTTAGAAAAATCAAGGGTATTCAATGTTGGTGGCATTAATGACTGCTGTTTGATTGCTCCAAAGACTTTCTTTTCTTTATGCCCCCATTTGAATACCTAATTTTTCTTGATCAAGAGCTTGCATAAAACAATTTGAGAAAAATCAGGAATGAATCTTTTTACAAAATTGATTTTCCCAAGAAATGATTGCATGGATTTTTTGTTATGAGGTAAATAAATATCAGAAATTTCTTTCACTCTATCTAGATCAATGTATATACCATTTTTGACACAACAAATCTTAAGAGTTTTCCTTCATCCAAAGCAAAGAAAGATTTATTTGGATTTAAGGAAATACCAAACCTTCTACATCTTTCAAATATTTGCTTTAGATCATGTAGATGATTAGCTCTCTTTTTTGAAAATACTATTATGTCATCAAAATAAACAACAACTGATTTATTGATCATACCTTTAAATGCTATGTCCATGGCTCTTTGGAAAGCTGCTCCTACATTTATTAGACCAAAAGGCATTTTCTGATAAGCATAGGTTCTCCATTTGGTTCTGAAAGTTGTTTTCAATCTGTCATCACGATGAACTAAAATTTGATTATAGCGTGAAAATCCATCAAGAAAGGACATGAGTTCAGAACCCGATACCTTTTGAAGTATCTGTTCCATGGTTGGCAATGGGAAATTGTCTTTTAAACATGCCTTGTTTAAATTTCTAAAATCAATACAGATTCTTATATAACCATTCTTCTTCCTTACAGGTACCATATTGGAAACCCAATTGGAGTGCCTTACAGGAAAAATGATTTTGTCTTTTAAAAGTTTATTAAGTTCTGATTTGATTTGATCTTCAAGATTTGGATGAATCTTTCTTAACTTTTGTTGAACATGTTTAATATCAAGAAGCATTGGAATTGTGTGTTGAATAACAGAAGTATCATATGTTTTTAAATCATCATAATTCCAAGCAAAGATATTTTTATACCTACTCAGAAGTTTAATGAAAGCATTCCTTTCCTCTGAAGTTAAATTGAGTCCTAAATTAACATTTTGAGGATTAGAGTCAGAGCCAAGATTTACTAATTCAAACTTCAAAGTGGAACTTTGAAGTTCAGCATTAGTGACTTTCTTGAATCTGTCTTTAATATCATATAAGTCCTCTAATTTAACAACAGATTTCAGAATGGGATTTTCATTACCTTTTTAGGCAATTTGTAAATAATGATCATCCTCATCAATAATTTGTTCATCATATGATTTCTCTGAAGTCATGAAATTCAAAATTTCTTGATCATGATAGAATACTCTCCAATTTGTGATATTTTCTGGGACAGATGGGCGAAAAATCAATTCTACTGAAAATCTATCAGGACTGCAATCCTCAGCAGGAAGGAATTTAGATGCAACATTAGCTAACAAGTCAGCTGATGTATTTTGATTCCTAGGAATAGAAGAAATATTGAATGCTAGAAAATGAGTGGTAAGATCTTGCACTAGGGTTTGATAGTGTTTAAGATGTCCTGAAAGACAATGGATAGTATTCCTAACTTGTTTTATAACAATTTTGGAATCACCAAAGACTTTCAAGTATTTAACATCTAACCCTATAGCTTTATAAAGTCCTTGAATCAAGGCTTCATATTCTGCAGTATTGTTCGTACACTAAAATTATAACCTACATGAGAGCATGGTCTTCTCTCCATCTGGATCAATTAAGATGCATCTTGCTCTAGCTCCATCACTGGATTTTGATTCGTCAAAATATAATGAAATCTATTGGCTTATCTATAATTACATCAGAGATATTTACAATTCTGGAAGAATGAGATTGTGAAAAATTTTCTATTTGAGAAACAAAAGTATTTACAGAAAAGGGTGATTGTGGTGCTTTGAAGTTTCCAAGAAATGACTCGTCAGAATAACCTCCAAGAATATTGTTGTTGAATGCCACAGGCTTATTAGATTGTTCAAATTCAGTAACAGTGTGCATTATATGTTTTTCTTGTTCAACTTTGATTTGATTTGGTTTCCCTTTGTAGGGAAGCCACATATGTGAGTAATCAGTTGCGATATAACCATTAGGTTTTGCAGACCAGTCCCTGCTTAAGACTAATCCATAGAATTCAGGAATATCTGTGATCAAAATATCAATTCTTTGGACAATCCTAGGATCGACAGCTAGTCTGATAGTAACCGAATTGATTTCTCCAACAACTTGAACTTTAGAGCGATCCAATTGAACAATATGGACTGCTGATTTCTGTGGTTCAATATTCAATTTGGCACAAATAGAAGTAGGCATTATATTAGAGGATGCTCCAGAATCGCTTAGACAATTATGCAGATTATTATTGTACATTTCATAAGTCAAAAGAAAAGGAGGAGTCTGCGAATTTGATCTTTCTCCAATGAGCACAGTATCAGTAGCATCTACTTTGTCTGATGGCTTACCAGTTCCTTTAGCTGCTTTTGCAACTACACCACTTGGAAAAGGAGCAATTGGTGTAGCATTTAATTCTTTTAATAGCAACTTCTGCTGGTGTTTTAGTTTGCTGAGTTCATGTAAGGAAATGTTTGCTTTAATCGTTTTCATGTCTTCAATAATGTTATACTCCATAGGATCTGACACCACCAAAGTTTTTATTGTTGATATAGGAGGATTAGAAGAAGATGGTTGATTTTGAGTAGGAAATAGAGAAGTTTTCTTTGCAAGGGATTTGTCTTTGGTACTTGGAGTTATAATTTTCTTTTTAGGAACTGTTTGTAAAGCTCCGATTTAGATTTATTCATCGTACTTACAGGCATAGCTTCTTGTTCTACCTCATTGTCAGAATTAGGGAGAATAAAATCCCACATTCCATGTAATTCAGCTATTTCTTCATTTTCATCTTCCTCTTCTGATACTGGAGGAGTATCTTCTTCTTCTTCCTCTTCTGATTCTGCATTAGAGATTGAATTGGGAGGTTTAGATTCAAGTTGATTTCTTTTGAAATTTCGGAATGGTTTTTTGGTAGAAGTTTCAGCTAGTTTTTTTATTTCAACCATTTCATTTGATATGGTTTTAAGAACTTTCTGTAAACCTTCCATGTCGTATGGGTCTTTGGCCTTTTTCCTTGAATCATCTTTGAAGTTGACCTTCTTGGATTTCCTTTCTTCAATAGCATTTTTCTTTTCTAGAGAAATAATTCATTTTTCTACTGCAATAGCCTCTTTCATATTCTCGGCTAACGTAGGTTTTGCAGCTCTATCTACAAAATTTTCTATGTTTGAGGGAAAAGCAGTTATTTACCATTCACTTCTGAATTTTTCACTAGGCCTTGAATCTGTGTGGAATTTTTTCAAGGGTTTGTTGAATCTCGCGTTGAAATCTTTAATGGGCTCCTTGGGTTTTTCCTTCAAATTTGAGAGATCGTTGATTAAAGTGGCTATTGATCTGTCATCTCCAAATTTGGTTAAAAAATGATCTGCGAAAATGGCCCAACTTGTTATGGATCCTGAAGGCAACGAAAAGTACCAGGATCCAGCTGCCCCTTGAAGAGTATAAAGGAATAGTCTGACTACAACATCTTCTTCTACGACTCCATTCAAATTTACAGCCAGCATAAAATTATTGATGTGTTCTTCATCTTGAATGTTAAGATCTGGACTGAACTTTGGAAGCCATTTTCCAAGATCACAGTGTAACCGCGAAAGGTGTTAAAGATGTTATTGTGCCCCCCCCGGAGTAGCCTATGGTTCAGCCGTTATTGTAATAAATCGTTGAAGTAGTAGAGACCCAGGGTGTCCGTAAATAAGAGTTGTTGGAATAATGATGTTGAGATTGATGATGATTGACAGATGATATGAAAACAAATCGAACTTTGTTAAGTTGGGGGTTTCAAAATTGTGTGATTGAAAGAGATGAAGAACTTATATCACTTACTGATTCCGATTGAGTTTTTCTTGTCTTGAATCTACTAGGTAAAGGGAATTCTTTCGGAGAAATACCAAGTTTTTCACTTTGAAGCCTAGTAAGAGGTTTCGAAGAAACAAATTTTGAAGTTACACTACCTTCAGATATTTCAGACTCTTCTAAAGATAATGAGAATTCTTTCAATTTATGAATTAAATCTTTGTACTGGTGAGACTCGTGATTTTGATTGTCCTGATTGTTTTGGAGGATTTTGGTAGTGGGTGTCGAAATATTTTTTCAATTTTCTCCATGACTTGGTAATTCAAGAATTGAAGAAGCATTAGGCATTTTGCTCCTGCATTAGCTGGATAAAGATTTACTTGGCATTCATGAGTTCATGCCCTCCTTCTAGCGCTGAAATGCTAGCTTCTGAAAATCTATGCTTCAAATATCGGGAAACCACCCTGTTCGTGGACCTTGTTAACAACTCCTTATCCGTTTGCAGAAGGGTGGCCCGACCGGATTGAAATGACCGCCTTTACAATCACGGGTTGTGATAGGGAAGCGATTCTGAATAGAGGAAATGAACTAAATAACTAAAATGAAACTATCTAATTTAATCTAAATACCGATAAAGAAATTCTAAAATTACCCTGGGTATCATATGTGAATACAACTTAAAATTGTTCCAATTGAACAATAACCATAAAAATGTCTTATCGTTTAATTGAAATGTGCAGAAACAAATAAAGATAACTCTGTTTAAGAATTAAATAGAGTTATATTAGCATATTGTATTCA
>MU968364.1:0-39914 GCA_034641835.2 Pinus albicaulis
AATTAATTGTAATTTTTCTCATTGGCCTTGATGCCATCCTGTACAGCTCCATTCTTATTTTAATACCCAAGAGGTGATTTTTGAAATACTTTCATATCTAGTTTTCATATCTGGATTTCACATTTCAAGTTGACAATATAACAGATAAGTTGACAATTTTTTCAAATGCAAATCTAGATAAAAGCATGGCTGTCTTTGTCAATGATTTTTGGAATACCTCTTATCGTCTAAATTATTAAAATATGAGTTCTGATTTGTTGCATTGTTTGTCAAACCACCTTTTTTGTTGCAGTATTTGTAAAAACCAAAGTTTGATAATATAAGTTTATTAATGTCCAGCAAATGATCAAAGGAGTATGTCAATGGGAAGACCAAGGGTTAGCTCAACTGGTTTTTTTTCATGTTGTTGGGCATCTGCCTAGTTCAACCCTCCTGGTTAGGCACACTAGTCTATGACTTTAGCGAACAGGGTTACTAGGGATGCCATCCACAAACATGAGGAAGCATCTCTTGGGTTTCCCCACAAGGTTTTCCTTGGGGAAAATGTTAGGTCAATGGGATTATAAGAGTACATCACTAGCCAAAATACAATGTGGAAGTGTGGAAGTGTGGACTATAAAGATGCTAAAAATCATATCAAAACAGATTTTTAATTGTGCTAGAAGCAGAACAACAAGAGAAGATAAGAAAGTACATGACTCGGAGTGGAGATAAAGTAATTACAAGAAAAAGATAATATGTATGATATCTGAGGACCAAAGGAACTTTAGTTTGAACTAGTCATGGTATGCTAGTGCTGACAGGTGAGGACGAGCAATTAGATCAAGGGGGGTCTCCCTGCTAGAGTCCTCAATGACCGCAAAATTTTTTTTGGACTAGTGGATGATGTCCTTTGGAGTGTGTCTGGGACTGATAGGGCTCTACAGTATGATCCTTGTGGGAAGCCCAAATTTGAGCAAGCTCTCCTAACATCCAGGCATGGAAAAATTCTCCTGATGGATGGTTGGCTGTGTGGATTTGGGGGCACCCAGCTCCAAGGCCTTGTCGAGTTGTCTACTAAATTGTCTTGTTGGTAAAATGGTGTGCACGTGTGGCCTGGAACAACAACTCCATAAGGACCTTGTGAGGTAAGTGACTAGTCCACTCCTTTCCCATATGGGAAGGGGATATTGAGAAATATATGCACAGATCGACAAAATAATTGTATTAGCGCTGAGAACTCTATTATCACAGTGGTTTGTGAAGCTTTCCAATGAATGAACAAAATGTATTTCATTCTGAAAGTACCCTATAATATATTCTACTATCCTATTATCAACTATATAATTTAGTTTAACTAATTATATAAATGGATGCAAATTAATGCTTATTTAGAGTCTTGTTGATCAAAATAATAGTTTATTGCACCTATATTTTATAGTATTATAGTATTTTGGTATTAAAAATAATATCTTCTAAAATTTGGGTTTCGAAAATTGTTGATAACTTCTTGACTGAAGTGCTTGAGTCTCTCCAAGGAGATGCAATGAGTCACAAATCAATCAAAGTAAGGCAGCAAGCTTCACATTAACAAATCAGCCATATCTTCATCTTCTACTAGCTTCTTAACAACCAAGAATTCTCTGATCTTCCTGCTCCGCAGTTGCCTCTCCCTAGTGTCGATAATAGCCTCTGGATGTAACACCAGATGCCCCTCATCATCTGTAGGCGGTAGCTCCTCGGTGACTCTCACATGCTGGCCCAGTGCCTTTTTCAGGCATGATACATGAAAGATGTTATGAATTCGGCTGCCTTGGGGCAGCTCCAACTCATACGCAACCTGCCCGATCCTGCGTATCACCCTGTATGGTCCATAGAAACGAGGCTTTAGCTTCTCCGCCCCCTTCTGCTTGAGCGAAGACTGTCGGTATGGCTGTAGCCGTAGGTAGACCAGGTCCCCAACCTCAAAGTGTCTCTCCACCCGACCCTTATCAGCATACAACTTCTGCTGATTCTGTGCTGTGGCTATGTTGTCCTTGAGAGCTCGGAGGATGTCTTGGCTCTCTTGGATCCATAACTTGGCTCGCGGAGCCCTGCTAACACCGAACATCATGTCCACAAAAGATAAGGAATGATAGCCATATAAAGCATAGAAAGGTGTCATACCGATGGACATATGGTGTGTTGTGTTGTAGCAGTACTCGCCCAAATGTAGCCATTTCAGCCATGCTCTCTGCTGCCCGCTGACGTAGTTACGCAAGTAGCCCTCCAGCCACTTGTTAACTATCTCCGTCTGCCCGTCCCTCTGGGGATGATAACTAGTGCTCGGTGTCAATTCTGTCCCCACTAGTCGGAAGAGCTCCTGCCAGAATCCGCCCATAAAACGGCTGTCCCTGTCGCTGACAATGGTCTTGGGTAGACCATGCAATCTGAAAACCTCCCTGAAAAACAACTCTGCCACCTGTGCCGCTGTGTGATGTGTTGAAATGGCGAAAAAGTGAGCATACTTCGTCAGCCTGTCAACCACCACGAAGATGCAATCCTTGCCCTGCACTGTGGGCAACCCTGTGATGAAGTCCATCGAAATGCTCTCCCACTTCCCCTCCGGAATGGGAAGAGGCTGTAACAACCCTGCAGGATGACTCATCTCTCCCTTGTTTCGCTGGCAAACTTCGCACTCCCTAACATGCTGGAGTACGTCCTCCTTGAGACCCTTCCATGCAAATCTCTCCCGGATGGCCCTGTATGTCATGGTGAACCCCTGATGGCCCGCCAATGGTGAATCATGTGAAGCCTGGAGTATCTTCTTCTTGAGCTGAGATCCCTCAGTCAAGAAGATCCTGTCCCTGTAATAGATGACCTCCTCGACCACCCTGTATCTGCTATCCGCTACCTGCCCATCCAGAACCTCGCATGCAAATCTATCTTTGGAGTACTCAACCAGTAGTCGAGCCTTCCAATCAGCGTCCAAGCTCATGAGTGATATCGTGGCCGGTCTACGAGAAAGGGCATCAGCTACCACGTTATTCTTTCCTTTGACATACTCTATGTCAAAGTCGTAAGCCTGGATCTTGCTGATCCATTTCTGCTGTCTCTCCTGCAACTGCTTCTGCTCCAGGAAGTACCTAAGGCTGTTATGATCTGTCCTCACCCTGAATCTGCCACCTACCAGGTACTGCCGGAATTTGGCCAATGCATGCATGATGGCCAGCATCTCCTTGTCATATATGGGATATAGCCTCTCGTGTGGAAGGAGCTTCCGACTCTCGAAAGCAATCGGATGACCGTCCGGCATCAAAACTGCACCAATCCCCTCTCTTGATGCATCGCACTCTAGGACAAAGGGCTGCGTAAAATCTGGCAGTGCTAATACGGGACAACTGCTCATCACCTCCTTGAGCTTGTCAAAAGCTCGCTGTGCTGTGTCCGACCAACTGAATGCCCCCTTCCTCGTCAGATCCGTGAGGGGTGCAGCAAGCTGAGAGAAGCCCTTGACGAACTTCCTATAGTAGGTGCAGATACCAATAAATCCCCGAAGCTCCATCACATTCCGTGGCTCTGGCCAGTCCCGGATAGCCCTGATCTTCTCCTCGTGGACTCTCACCCCGTCCACTCCTATAATGTGTCCCAGATACAGCATCTCCGTCAACCCAAACTCACACTTGGAGAGCTTGGCATAGAACTGTTGCTCCTCCAAAATGTGCAAGACTGTCTCAATATGCTGGAGATGCTCCTCCCAAGTCCTGCTGTATATAAGGATGTCATCAAAGAAAACCAGCACAAACTTTCTCAGATGATCCCTGAAAATGTGATTCATACAAGACTAGAAAGTAGCAGGTGCATTGGTCAACCCAAATGGCATGACCAGAAACTCAAAGTGCCCATAATGACACCTGAAAGCGGTCTTGGGAATGTCCTGTTCCCTCACGCGTATCTGATGGTACCCGGATCTCAAATCAATTTTTGAGAAGAACCGTGCTCCTCTCAACTCATCCATCAGCTCGTCGATCCTGGGAATGGGGTACCTGTTCTTCAGGGTCTTCTTGTTCAGAGCCCGGTAGTCAATGCACATGCGTAATGTGCCGTCCTTCTTCTTCACCAGCACTACTGAAGAAGCAAAAGGGCTAGAGTTAGGCCGAATGTGGCCAAGGGCCAGCAACTCCTGAATGGCTCGCTCTATCTCATCTCGATAGGCCTTGGGATGCCTATACGGTGTGGTAATCACAGCCTGTATCCCCC
Source organism: Pinus albicaulis (assembly GCA_034641835.2). NCBI lineage: Eukaryota > Viridiplantae > Streptophyta > Pinopsida > Pinales > Pinaceae > Pinus > Pinus albicaulis. Next base: position 4,219 of record MU968364.1, read on the forward strand.
GCTCAAGCTCGATCGTGTGCTCAAACCCCCGATCCGGTGGCTGTCCTGGCGGAATGTCCCCAAAAACTACTGCATATCTATCGAGAATAGACTGTAGATCAGGGTGCACCGTCCGCCCTGTATCCACTGCCTCTGAAGCTCGCAACTCTACTGCCCACTCTATATCTCCCTTGCGGAAAGTCGCCTCCATGCTGTGTGCCGATACTGTCTGGGGTGGATATGTGTTCTGCCCTCGTATCTTCTCATGCTTCCCCGTCTTGGGATCATCCCACTCCATCTCTAAGGCCTTCCAATCCGTCGTGACCTTCCCCAGAGTAATAAGCCACTGAACCCCCAATATCACGTTGGTGTCCGGGATGTCCACCACAAAGAATTGATCGGTCAATGTATAGGTGCCCATCGTCATTGATAATTCTGGTACATATTGAGCACATGCCATGGTCTGATCTCCTGGTACCAAAACAGAAAACCCATCAAAGCCCTCCGTCGGTATGCCTCTCCGCTCAACCATCTGGGCATCAATGAAGTTGTGGGTGGCCCCACTATCGACTAAGACTGAAACTCGCTGTCCGCGCACTGTCCCCCGTACGCGCAAAGTCAAATACTTGGGGACTCCTCGCAATGCTGCTAGAGCTCCCCCAGTAGGTGCGAATGATGCCCCACCTTTCGCGGGTGGTGGAGGTGGTAAGGTACTCTGTGCTGCATAACATCCTCCTGCCTCCTCATCATCCTCCTCATCCTCTTCTCCGCTGCTCTCGGAGAAGACCTCTATGAAATGTGCCTTCCCTGTCGCACATTTGTGTCCCGGTGCCCACGGCTCCTGGCAAGTGAAGCATAATCGCTTCCGCCTCAGCTCTCTCCTGGCCTCATCATCAATCTGCCCTCGTCCCGGATTCGCCTTGGGAGGCGGAGCCCTCGTGTCCTTACCCTTAGGCTGGAAAGCCTGTCTCTGGGGATAAGGTGGTCGAGTCCTGGGCAAGACATCCTGTAAGTCTCGAGTCCTACTGATGGCATCCTGTAGTGTAGCCGGTTTGTTCGACCGGACTAGGCCCCGTAGTGGCTCTGTCAGCCCCTCCACAAACATATAAACCATCCGGGCTGCCGATAAGTCTGGTACCATCACCGAAACCCTCAAGAAATCTGAAATGTATGCCTCTGCACTCCCAGTCTGTTTGAGCTTGGTCAGCTCAACAAAATGCTGCTCCGGATCCCTCCTGTCAAAACGCTCTACCACCCTCCTGGTAAACTCAACATATGTCGTCACTGTGGAATGCCCGAGTGTCGCCATCCCATGAAACCACCAGTCCTGAGCCTCACCCTCTAAATGCAATGTAGCCATCTTAATGGCCTCCGTTTCCGACATCTGGTTAAGCTGGAAATAGATATCCAGCTTCTCCACCCAGGACTTTGCCGAACTCTTTGATGAACCATCAAACATAGGCAAATGGAATCTACTAGCCGCACGGTGGTCATCACGGTGGTATCCGTGCCCCTTGTGCTGGTGCTGATCATGGGGTTTGATGCCGTACTGAAACTGGAGATAGCGCTTGAAGGGGAGAGTATCCATGAATGCCTGTCCTAAGGCCTGCCACTCTGCAAAAACGGCGGCCCATCGAGCTGGACTCAACTCTCTCGGTGCTGTCGACCCCTCGTCCTCTACCAGGAAGGTAGGCATGGTGGGTCGCGTGGGTGCTGGATTATCCCTCTGTGCACCTCCCCGCACTCCTGTCCCTGTGACTTCTGGCAAGAATGTGGGCATAGTGGATCGCGCGGGTACCTGAGCCGTCACAATGGGGATAGCATCGTGCACTGGTACGTGGCGAGACATACCCGATCCCTCACCGATCTGAAGAACTCTAGGGAGTTCTCTCTGACTGATCTCCATGGCCAAGAGCCTCTGTGACGTCTCCTGCATGTGACGGAGGACCGCCTCTTTAAACCTCACATCATCATCTGCCATTGGGTTACGCTGCTCTAGGCCCTTCTCAGGCTGCTCTGCCTCTGAATCTGTCTCAGGTGGCTCCTGATCAGAATCACTTCCCCCGAAAGGAAACTTCCACCCACTCTCAGTCTCTCTGCGTTTCTTCTGATAGATGTAGGGATTATCCCCGGGCGTCATAGACTGCTAGCACCACAGGCTGAGCCAGATCTATGCTCCGATACCACTGTAATATCCCCAAAGGGAAATAACCAGTAATACACAGAAATATGCCAGACAGATATATAAAACAAAATGCCGGAACCAGATCATGGAACAAGTACACATAGAATGCCAGAACACTAAGCCATTTTATTAATCTGAGAATACATATATAGGAGTACAAAATAATCAGAACGAGTGCACCTATCCTTGCCCTAGGCAAGTGGAGACCCTCTCAGAACAAATAATGGCTGCAAATAGGGACAGCGTCCTAGCTGGCTGAAGAAACTGCTATGAAGAACTGCTGCTGCAATGCACTGGAACTATGAGCTGGAAACTAGAAAGATGGCTGATCTCAATCCTCCAGACAGACCCCAGAAAATGTGAAACTGATGCTCCACCACCAATCAAGCCCTCACCAGTGAAAACGCTGTCTCTGCTAGTGACAGCGCAGAAGACAGATGAAACGCTGGCCACAAATCCTCCAGATGAGATGATCAACTCCTCAAGGCTGGAAACACTGAAAAACGCTGCCAAACCCTCATACAAAGACCCCCGTCATCGTATCGTCGTCCTCCCCGATCGGATCTCAAGGTTCTCTCTCGCTCAGACCGCCGGATCTGAAACCTCCCTATCCGCACCGCCGCTATCTCCCAGACCGCGCCCCTCCAAGGCCGGATCCGCCAATATCTCCTCGCATCTACGTCCTCCAAGGCCGGATCTCGATGCTATCTCTCCGCTCCGCGTCCTCCAAGGCTAGATCTCGCCAATATCTCCCTCGATCTGGCGATCCAAGGCCGGATCCGATGCCTCCACCCTCGTCTCCGGAGGCTAGATCTGCCAATATCTCCTCAGATCTGCGTCCTCCAAGGCTAGATCTGCCAATATCTCCTTAGATCTGCATCCTCCAAGGCTGGGTCTGATGCTATCTCTCCAGATCTGCGTCCTCTCAAGAAGGGGTATCTCCTCTGCCAAATTTCCACCAGAAACCATTGCAATTTACCACTGAAACTGAAGGATGATGCTCAGAAAATAACCTTACCAGGTCAGGCACTCGAAGTCCCCCGAGGCTAAGGGTGATACCAAGAAAATAACCTTACCAGGGCAGGCACTCGAAGTCCCCCGAGGCTAAGGGTGAGATCTCCGAACGGAGACACTCGGTTGCACTAAACAGTGCTGCAGACCGACTAAACAACCGACGTGCTGAAGCAGACAGAAGTCCAGCTCTCAATATCAATATCAAATCAAACATGCCAAAATGAGGTGAGAACCCCACCTTTTATAGTGCTAAACTCCCTCCAAAACCTTGACTGCGTCCTTCACTCTCCTTGGCCTGCGCAGTTAACCTTGGGTCAGCCTGATGCCTCCCCTTCATACTCATGTGGACCCCGTCAATCAACTAGGAAAAACACTTTATTTTATAAAGTGAGGTGACTAAAGTGAGGTAACCCCTCTTATTTCTCACTTTATTTATTATTTCTAGCTAAAGCGGCAAAATTAAACAAAAATGAAATATTCCAATTAGCAAAGCTAATTGGGAATATTACAAAAACCCAATGCGGGAAAATCGGAGTAGTAGCTGAGGGTTAGTATTATTATGCAGAAGTTTTGAATACAATCTAGGATGCCTTACTGGTCATCCACATAGAGAATCTGACTGATAGAGAACTAGTGAGGATTACCTCACACTGACACTGGAAATCGGAACTGACCAAAAACTAAGTTGATGAACCTATGCTGCCTTTGTGCAGGTCTACGTCACTCTGCATGGGGACTGCATCACCTCTACTTGCTGGCTCTTCTACTAGCTGGATACTGATATCTTGCCCCTCCAATCTCACACCTCGACACTTCAACACTAGATCTGACTGATCCTCAAATGAATTTTGAATCTCCTCAAGGTTGCAGTGCTGCCTTTGCGTGGCACTGTGCTGCCTCTACTACGCTGCTATGTTGCCTCTTCTGGGTACTGCCCTCTACCTTCTATGTTGTGTATTCCCGGCTCAAGAAAAGACTTTCCAACCGGAACTGTCACTGCCCCTCTCTGCAAGAATCAACTCGATCCATCTTCTTCCTAATCACTGCTCACTAAATAATTTCGATCTTTAGAATCTATCGGTGTGCTTTCCAAATGCCCCATCAAGTCCTTCTTATAATCTTCTCATTGAGTCTTCGACGGTCGAGACTAAATTGCTAATCAACGACTAATATTAAACTTGACTTGATCTCCATCTTTTTCTAGAAGATTCACACCCTATTTTATTAATACCCTTTAATTATTTTAATTTCCTAAGTTTAAACTTAAGGTCCCATTAAAAATAATTAGTTATTTTAAAAAATACAATCCGAGTGGAATTTCCCAAAATGCTTTCCGGGTTCTTTGGAATACATGTGTCGAATCCTCCCTGCAAAATTTGAGACTTAGAGCACATCCAGTGCTACCAGAAATCAACAGGTTTTAACAGGCTCATCAAGGCTCATAAAGTATTGCAAAAGGAACCTTGAAGCATAATTCGACATGAAGGACATGGGGTAGATACACTATTTTCTAGGATTGGAAGTTTGACAGAAGAATGGGGAGATCTTCCTTGAGCAAGGAAAATACACTACAGAGATTCTAAAGAGATTCATAATGCAAGATTGTATACCCATGGCAATGCCAGTGATCACCAATTGGAAGGAGATAGACGCATTAGGAGATAAGGAAGTCGACCTCACCTTATACAGACAACTCATTGGGTTGCTCATGTATCTGGGCAACACTAGGCCAAACATCTGTTTCGTTGTCAATACCCTTAGTCAGTTTATGGTGGAACCAAAAAGGGTACATTTGGCAACAACAAGGCACATTCTTAGATATGTGTGTGGAATAGTTGGTTATGGGTTGAAATACACCCAACAAGATAATGTCAGGTTGAGCAGATTCACAGATGTAGATTGGACACGTAGTTCAGTGGATAGGAAAAGTACCTCCAGGTACTACTTCAGTGTTGCATTAGGGATAATTTATTGGTGTAACAGGAAGCAAAAGTCAATAGAATTCAGCTCAGCCGAAGTTGAATCTATGGCAGCAAGCATAACCACATGCGAAGTTATATGGTTTAGAAAACTACTAGTGAGTTTGTTCAGAAGAAGAACGGGAGAGACCAATGTTTAGTGCGACAATCAGAGTTGCATAAAACTCTCTGAGAATCCAGTATTTCATGATAGGTCGAAGCATATTGATATTAGATGTCATTTCATTAGAGACTGTGTTCAGTGTGGGGCAGTCCAGCTGCAGTATGTCCCCATAAGAGATCAAGTAGTGGACATACTCACAAAATCTCTAGGGAGAGCTAAGTTCAGGGAATAGATGGGTATGGTAGAGAACTCGTTTCAGTAGCAGAAACATATGGATTCTCAATTGCAGCAACAACAGATGAGATGGAGTTGCAGTGCAGATGCAATAGTTGGCAACAGTATGCACGGTCAGTAGCAACATAGACGCAATGCAGAATCAGAGTTGTGCAATAGTTGGTGGGAACAGGGGCCAAACATCAGTAGCACAACAGGAGATGGGGCAAAATCAGAGTGATGCTTTAGTGGGTTGCATTACTAGAGCACATTCCTCGCTAAGAGGGAGTTTTGATTTTTGTAGCATCGGATGTGCTCTAGCCTCGAGATTTTGCAAAGAGGCTAAGATACATGCATTCTCCAAGACCCAAAAATCGTTTTGGAAAATTCCACCTGGAGATGATTTAGTTAAAATAATTAATCATTTTTAATGTAATCCTAAGTCTGAACTTAGGAAATTTGATTGATTAAAGTGTATTAATTAAATCTGGTGAAAATCTTCTAAATAAAGGTGTGGATCGAGTCCAAGTTGATCTTAGCCATCGATTAAGATCTAATCATGGTTGTTGATACCTCAACGAGGGATTATAAGAAGGAACTCGATAGGCACTTGGAGAACACACCAGTGCAGATACTCAGTTGCTCAAGCAGATCGATTCTCTCACTGGCTGAAGTTTGGCAAGAGAAAATCGAGCCAAAGGGTGAGTTCCATGTGGGAGAGAAAGGGTATCAGAAGTCCGAGAGTGCAGGACAACTCTGGAAGGGGCAACGCAGAGGAGGGATAGTTTATCAAGCACTGCGCAGAGGATGACACAATGAGGCCAGTGTAAGGGCAGAGGGTCCTTTCTGGGGTCAGGACAATGCTGTGGAGTGTGAGAAATTCATCAGTAAATTTCTCTCAGTGATTCTTCCTCAAGTCGTCTACTCATCTGCTATCTGGGAAAATGTCTCACCCGACCTCTAGAACCTCTACCCAACTTCTAACACTGAAACACTGTTTCTCTCTAGCAATTTCGAAATTTCCTCTAGAGGCTACTTCTCTGCCTTTGCGTCAAGATCTCTTTGGCTCATCTGCCTCTCTGCAAATGCACTCGCTGCAACTGGAATTCTTCCTCCAGCTTTATTGTCCCTGCCCCTCACACTACTTCGATCTCACTAGCTCTCTCTCCGATATTTGACTGTTGCTACAGGAAATCGATCTTCTAGTGAAATTGAACTGCTTGTGTGTCTTCTCCAAGTGCCCATCGACTTATTCTTATAATTTTCTGTTGGGACTCCAACGACCAAGATTAAATCTTAATAGATGACTAGGATTAACTTGAAGTCAATCCGTGTGAGTCTCTAGAATATTCATGCCTTGACTTAACTAATTCTGATTAATTAGTCATATTTCCTAAGTTTAGACTTAGGAAATATTTAAAACATGACTAATAATCTAATTAAGTCATTTCTAGGTAGAATTTCCACAAACAATTTATGGGTTTTGGAGATCCCATGCATTCTAGCCTCTCGACCAAATTTTGTGGCTAGAACACATTCGATGCGACAAAAACTAACAATTTGTGCAACTATACACTTGGCATTGGTCCATTAGGGAGCAATCATGCAATTAGAGATTAAGATAATTTATTTTCTCTTGAGAGGTGGAACATGCATGGAGGTGCTACTCCACTTCTACAAACTTTGGCATTTCGGGTGCTATCACAGGTGATAAACACTTCTTCTGCAGAGAGGTGTTCGAGCTCTTATTCTTTCATCCACAGTGTTAAAAGGAATAGGTTAAATTTAGACTGGGCAGAGAGCTTGGTTTATGCTCACTACAACTTACGATTGTCATCCCATTACTGTGACCGTGCAAAGACTAATAAAGACCTTAAGCTTTGGGACAAAAATCCAGAGGAGGTCAATTTGGAGGATGGAGTGTTGCGATTAGAGCAATTGGAGGATGCTCTTATCCAAAATGATGATGATCGAGTTGAGATGCCACCCCTATCTAGTCCCATGGTTCCCAAGTTCCATGTGTCAACACCAAGAACAAGGGCTTCATCTTCATCATTTCCACTCCCATAACTTCCACAACCACCATCTTCTTCACTACCACCACATGGAGGCTCACGTGTTGTTCGTGGTGGGAGGAGAGATTAGTAGATATATTCACAGTCTTTTGTCATAGATTATACTTGTAGTCTTGTTGTGAATTTGAACTTTTTTTATCTTACTCTTCCTGGTTGAGTGTGTACTTGGTGGTGGCCAAGTGCCCTATTTTGTAAGCATTATTATTTGAATTTTGGACATGACTCATGTTGAAAGTTGCTCATTTGTCCCTTGCTAGATAATTTATTGGATTGTTTCATGATTTTATGTTCTAAATGTTTTATGTTTTATCATTATGATATGCTAAATTGCTAATGCTTGAAAATTTAATGTATGTTTGTAATTGCTAGAATCTAGATGGTTGATGCTCAAATAATTAATCATTGTTGTATAATGGATGCCATATCTATCTCAATTTATGTACAAATATGTGTGTTTTCATATATTATACAACTAATTTGGTATTTGAGATGTTTTTATTGAATATAAATGCAAATATATATATATATATATATATATATATATATATATATATATATATATATAGTAGACGTTTCGTTCCTAGATTTTTGGGAAATGACACTTTGGACGCTTCACTTCTAAAAGCGTGTGTGCTTCATCCCCAATTCATGCAACATTGGGTCCAACATCTTGAGTGTACAAATGTAAGGAGGGATCAATCATGGAGGCATGACTTATCCCTTTCCATGGACTGGTTTTTCCACCCGTCTAGCACGCCTTTTACTTTTAATGCTTTGTCTTTATTTGGTGCACAACTTAGGATCCCAAGCTTGCTTTGTATCTTTCCAATACCCCTTTGTATCAAGGTCGGGACTTTTAAGAGTTTCTTTCATTTGATGAAGAATTAAATGCTTGAGGAACTAGGTGATGGCTAATGAGCGGGGTAGAGCTCATGATAGGTTTTTGCCCACAAGCTAAATAATGTCCCAACAATCTTTTGCATTTTACATTTCTCTTTCATTGTGGCTTTTTATGCTTTTAACTTTCTTTTAGCTGCATCAACCTCTAGGACCAAGTTTCTAGCCCCTAGCTCAACGATGTGGATGAAGGGTGCCAATCCCAATGACTAATGGCCATTGTCTCAAAGAATGGAGATGGATGATCGGGAGAGATGGAAAATGGTAAGTATGGGTTATCTTGGACATGCTACATTAATCAGTGCTTCCCTAGTATTGACCTTCCTAAACCCTAAGACCTTAGAGGAGGTCCCACTAGACTAGAGTCAATGACTAACCTCTTAGGTGAAGCGTGGCAAGAAGAATACAATCAAGATTGATCAATCATCTAGTTTGCCCCATGATCCATATTAGTATGCCCATACCATTAAATGAAAGCACATGATTGCAAGCTTGGTTAAAGTACCTTCCAATGAATGCTTATCTTCAACCCGAGAAGAAATGGTGGAGAATCATGGCATATAATGTTATGTGATGATTATAGAGCCACTAATTTGTTTGGTTGTCCAAAGAAGAGAGGAAATTTTTCTCTAGGTGTTACTCACTTTTGGTGAGTAACGAGGCCCTTACAAGTGGGTTTCTTTGCCATATCTTGTGGAGATATGATCATTATGGACTTGCATGTCCACATGTGGGGGAATACCTTGAATGGGGTTTATTGATTGGGTCTCCCCAATACAACATATTAAAACCAACTTTTGAAGCTAAACCATACTATTTCAGTGTGACTAATTGGAAATATTAATTTTTCTAGTTTTGCTTTTCTAATGTTTATCAGTTAATAAAAAGAAGTGATGGGACCCATAATACACACTTGGGAAATAAAGTTTCCCTAGAGTCACTTAGGCAAATATTAAAGGATAGTGTGGAGCCCATGAGAGCTTAGTGGCAGCGTGAGGGAAGAGGCAACATGGACAACATGGGCCCATGGTAGTGCAGTTGAGAGGGGACGGCGTGGCCAAGGAGGGACAACGTAGTTTAGTGGGGCCCAGGTGAGAGCAAGACTCTCAAGCATAAAAGGGGGATGAGGCTCCTCATTCTCTCATTCTATTATGCATCTCTGATTTCTGTCTTTTGACATTGAGCACGCTTTTGCTATTGAGAAAGTCTGCAAGTGTTTTTCAGCACATCGAGTGTCTCCGAGCGGAGATTCCAACGTCAACCTCGGGGGACTTCGAGTGCCCGCTCAGGTGAGGAGATCTATCCATCATTTTTCAGGAGAGAGCCATAGCATCTTCAGCCAAGATCACGCAATTGCTTGGACGGCTATTAAATTGGACAACTAGGTCCAAACTCACATTGTGATGCTCGAGAAGAAGACACGATATTTTTATTCATTTATTGGGTTCTCTTTCGGAGAGGTGAAATTTGATCTAAAGATCATCTTGATCTGATGAGCAGAACATTTATTTTGAATTTATTTTTAATACTTTCAAAATATGTGCAGGTCGGCCTTAAGGTTTTACACCCCCAGCAAATGTGTCACACACCCTCAGTGATTGATATAAATAGAGCCAACATTGGAGGACATTTCACTCATCTCATCCTCTCACATTCTCTCTCCTCTTCTGATTGGTTCGAGCTCCTTGGAGGCAGTTTTCTGTTCACACGTGGGAAAGAAGGACGAAGATATTTCTGCTGCAGCTAGGGTTTCCACCGCAGGTTTGACCAGCGTTGACTTTGGTCAACACATGGTCAAAAGGAGCTCGTTTTTGGCGTAGACTTTGATTTCTAAAGTCCGTACATTTTGGCACAAGAATCGAGGTCAAAGGTTGATCATAGACCGAGCTATGTTGACTTTTACTTGTTGCTATTTTGCGTTGACTTTTCTGGGGTTGACTTTGAGTTGACCATTTGGTTGTTTTGAGGGTTGTTGTGACACATGTTGGGCTGGCTGACCAAGGAGACTTTGCTGGTTGAAGCATCCTGCTGATCGCCGTAACGCACCAACAAATATATATTTTTCTGGCTTGTCTTCTGTTGATCCACTAGTATGTTCTATCAACATTTTACTTAATGATTTATGTGATTGTGGTCTAGTATTGAAGAGAAAGTAAAGTTGCATTCAAGCATAGAACATCTACAAAATTTTACATGGTATCAGAGCTGAGGTGAAGACAAAGTCCTAATTTGTAGCAATCACCAAAGAAGAAAATGGGTTCCACAAACTATGGCTTCAACGAGAATGGAAAATTGACTGGAAAGGATGACTTCCATGCCTGGAAGATGATATTAGATCTCAAATTGGAAGACCAAGATCTCTTGGATCATGTGCTGGGTAAGATTCAAGAACCTCCATCCAATGCTACCGCTGCTGTTAGAAACAAGTATAAGAAGGGAGAGATCAAAGCAAAGCTGATGATCAGGGAATCCATACATAAGAGCCTGGTTGCCTATATATCTGAACTAGGCACATCCAAGGAGAGCAAAGACACACCTGCTGTTCAAGGTCAACAATGCAATCAAGTACTTTATTCTTCAAGAATCAATTAAGAACTTAAGAAAGGCACAAGGAAACCAAATCACAGTTCGAAGCCGACCAAAGATCAAAGAACAACCGCCACAATGGAGAGACAATAGCTGATCGAGAGGTGGTACTCACCGCACTTGGAGGGCTCCCTTCTGAATGGCATGTGTTCAACACTACCATTCTCAATAATAATGTGATACCCGAGTTTAACGAGGTACTGTCGAGATGTGTTCAAGAAGAGACAAGAATGAAGGAGTATGAAAATGAAGGAAATGGCCGCCACGCCGCTCATTCTCCAGAAAGAGGCCCCTGGTGGTCCAAAGAACAAAGGAAAAGCCAGGGTCCAAGGAAAGAAGGGAAAGTGTTTCACTTGTCATAGCCAGGTCACTAGCGAGAGAATGTCCTTTCAAGAAGGATTCTCCCGATGGCATGACCACAACAACAACTAGAGGAATGGCAATCAAAGGAACAATAGGTTCAAGGAGCAGGAAGGCCTCCGACAGAAATGATCAACCTTCAAAGGTTGAGAAATTCTAGGTATGAGGAATCAAATGTTGTTGATGATAAAAGAAATGAATTCATTCTTGTATCTACCCTCTCTATTGCATCTCCACCCGACACTATGGATGTTTGGTTGATAGATAGTGGTGCCTCAAGGCACATCACTGGGTTTAAGGAAGCACTTTCTGATATGGTTGAGAAGGATGTTAATCTGAAAATTATCCTTGGAGATAATGCCACATATCTCGTGAAAGGGACAGGGACTGTGACCCTCCACTTGTCTCAACGTCAAGTCCTCCGCTTACAAGATGTACTCTATGTACCTGATTTGAAGAAGAACCTTGTGTCTATTTCGGCTATGGAAGACAAAGGTTTCAATGTGGCATTCATTGATGGGAAGGTGCGCATCTGGAAGAAAAGTTTCAAGGAAGCTATCATGATTGTGTTTAGAGTTGATACACTCAACCAGGTTGGAGGAAGTCCACTAGGAGCGATGACATATGATACTATCCGACAGATTGAACTATGGCACCGGAGGTTTGGACACCTTCATTACAAAGCCCTTCCCGAAGCAAGGAAGGTGGTGACAAGGATGCCCGAGTTTTCATATTATCATGAAGGTGTATGTAAGGGTTGTATCGAAGGAAAGCATACAAGGGGATCTTTCCCCTCAAGTGTCACCTTGCAATTGATCCATTCTGATCTATCTGGTATGCTGGCCGTGACATCCTTGGGAGGATGTTCATATTATATGACGTTCATAGATGACTTCTCTCGCAAAACCTGGATATACTTCTTAAAGAAGAAGGATGAGGCTTTCATGTGGTTCCGTACCTTCAAAGCCTTGGTGGAAAATATGACAGGGAAGAAGATCAAGATTTTGAGAACTGATAATGGCACTAAATATGAGACAAACGAGTTCAAGGACTTTTGCAGAGAAGTTGGCATCAAGAGGGAGACCACAATTGTCTATACTCCTGAGCAAAATGGCGTTGTTGAACGAAAGAACAGGACCATTGTGGAAGCTGCCCGTGCCATGCTATGTGACCAAGGTCTACCGAAGTTTTTGTGGGGAGAAGCCGTGAACACTGTTGTTTACATACAAAACTGATGCCTGCATTCCGCTCTAGACTCCAAAACTCCCGAAGAGGTTTTCTCTGGTAAGAAACCTGACGTCTCACATTTTAGAGTTTTTGGATGTCCTTTTTATTTTCATGTGCCAAAAGAAAAGAGGAGCAAGCTGGATGCTTCTGGGAAGAAAGGAATGTTTGTGGGCTACAACGAAACTTCGAAGGCCTACAGAGTCTATGTGCCGGTCAAAGGGAAGTGGAGATATGCCATGAAGTCATTTTTGACGAAGATGCTTCGTTGAAGAAAGTAGTCAATCTTCCGAGATCTGAGGAAGACCATGAAGCAAGGACTGGAAATCAATAAGGACCGAAGGATGAGATGATGCCTGATGTTGAAGGACCGATGGACCCGATTGATCCACCTCCTTCACTGGGAAAGAGACCATCATGGCTCAGGGACACTCTCGAGGATGCCGAGGGACATATGGCCCCAAGGAGGACATTCCGTGAAAGCAAGAAGTCGAGTAGATACCATAGGTATCTAGCAGCCATGAGTACTATTGTACAATCTGAGCCTGGATCTTTTGAGGAAGCCGTAAAGCATCAAGTCTGGAAGGATGCAATGCACCAAGAGTATGAGTCCATAATGAAGAATGATGTTTGGGATGTTGTTCCAAGACCGAAGGAAAAGCAGTTGTCACCTCGAAATGGCTCTACAAGATCAAGCATGGATCTGATGGAAGTGCTGAAAAGTTCAAGGCAAGGTTCGTTGCCCGTGGCTTCTCTCAAAAGGAAGGCATAGACTATGATGACATATTTGCACCTGTGGCCCGATATACCACCATTCAATCTATTATAGCCCTTACTGCGACGCAAGGATGGAGTCTCCATCAGATGGATGTGAAGACCGCATTTCTACATGGTGCGATAAAGGAAGAGGTATATGCGGAGCAACCTCTGGGGTTCGAAGTCCAGGATCGGGACACCCATGTCCGCAGGTTGAAGAAAGCCCTCTATGGGCTAAAGCAAGCACCTATAGCTTGGTACGAGAGGATAGATAGCTACCTGATGAAGCTGGGCTTTACTTGTAGTAATGCTAATCCGAACCTTTACTTCAAGGTTGTCAGGGAGAAGCCTCTCATTCTGGTGCTGTATGTGGATGACCTCTTCCTGACAGGTGCTGACCCTCTCATTCATCAATGCAAGAGGGAGCTCGCTGCTGAGTTCGAGATAAAGGACCTAGGACTGATGCACTATTTCGTAGGCCTGGAGGTCTAGAAGAGACCTGGCGAGATTTTCCTTTCTCAAGGAAAATACATTGTGAAGCTTCTGGAAAGATTTGGTATGGTGGACTGCAAATCCGTGTCAACACCGATGGAGCTCAACTTGAAGAAGTTGAGCGGCAGTGCTGCTGGGCCTGTGTTAGCAAATCCTACGGAGTATCGTCAACTCGTAGGGGCCCTGATGTTCTTAGTGAACACCCGTCCAAATATATGTTTTGCAGTGACCACTTTGAGTCAACAGATGGTTGAGCCTCATCACTTTCATTGGGTTGGTGTCAAGAATCTTCTGAGATATCTTCGGGGCACAATAAACCATGGGCTGAGATACACTGCCGGGAGTGTGACACTCCTTGGATATACTGATGCCGATTGGGCTAGCAGTGTGGTGGATTGTAAGAGCACATCGGGATGCTGCTTCAATCTTGGTTCTGCTTCGATATCATGGATGAGAAGGAAGCAGAAGTCAGTGGCTTTGAGCACCACAGACGCCGAATACATTGCAACGAGTATGGCCTGTTGTGAAGCAGTTTGGTTGCAAAAGCTCTTTAGTGAGCTGTTTGGACATGTGCTAGATACCACCATGATACTTTGTGATAACTAGAGTGGGATTCACTTGTCTGAGAATCTCGTATTCCACGATCGATCCAAGCATATTGATATCAGGTACCACTTTATCTGGGATATGGTACAGCAAGGCGCCGTAAGGCTCGATCATATAGGAACTGATGAGAAGGTCGCGGATATTCTCACAAAGCCACTGGAGAAGGTCAAGTTCCTAACCTTCCGTGAGAGTCTTGGTATCGTGGAACGACCCTATGATGTGGGTCCTATTGGACGATGAGCTCTGGGAGCTCTGGGGGGCTTTGGGGATAGCTTCTCGGAGCTATAAGCACTCACGGGGCTAGGCTTGCCGAACCTTATGGTGCTTTTGCCCCACCGTTATGATGTTTGAGTTGGTTCACCTCTCATTATCTGTGCCCCGTATGCATCCTACCCATTGAGTTTAGGGCTCATGGGAAGTACCTCTCATTTGGCTAGTGAGGTAGGAAAAGCTAGAGACTAGTAGCAAAGACTGATGGACGCATTAGAGATTGCCGTACTCTCTATCTAGGATGGCACAGTCCAACCACTTGATCTGGGATCAAGTATAGTGAGGTTTCGGACCTCCAACTGACTTCAAGTCAGGTAAACCAATTTCGGGTTGGTATGAGACTCTTTGTGAGTCCTATAGAGGTTTCGAACCTCTGGGTTGAATCTGTCAGTCAGGAATGATGTCTTTGTGACTGACCCACTTCTATTCTTAAATAAAGAGGCCAGCAAAGCAAGTTACGGCGGGATGACGCACGATGTTTGATTGCACAGGTGGATGGAGTTCTCCCTAGTTGAGAGGGAGTGTTAAATTGGACAACTAGGTCCAAACTCCATGTTGTGATGCTCAAATGAAGACACCAATATTTTTATTGGTTCCTCTTTCGGAGAGGTGCAAGATTGATCTAAAGATCATCTTGATCCGATGAGCAAAACATTTATTTTGAATTTATTTTTAATACTTTCAAAATATGTGCAGGTTGGCCTTAAGGTTTTACACCCCCAGCAAATGTGTCACACACCCTCAGTGATTGATATAAATAGAGTCAACGTTGGAGGACATTTCACTCATCTCATCCTCTCACATTCTCTCTCCTCTTCTGATTGGTTCGAGCTCCTTGGAGGTAGTTTTCTGTTCACACGTGGGAAAGAAGGACGAAGATATTTCTACTGCAGCTAGGGTTTCCACCGCAGGTTTGACTAGCATTGACTTTGGTCAACGCATGGTCAAAAGGAGCTGATTTTTGGCATAGACTTCGATTTCTGAAGTCCGTACATTTTGGCACAAGAACCGAGGTCAAAGGTTGACCATAGACCGAGTTGCGTTGACTTTTACTTGCTGCTGTTCTGCATTGACTTTTCTGGACAACGTTGTCTTTTTTGGGGTTGACTTTGAGTTGACCGTTTGGCTGTTTTGAGGGTTGTTGTGACACATGCTGGGCTGGCTGACCAAGGAGACTTTGCTGGTTGAAGCATCCTGCTGATCATCGTAACACACCAGCAAATATATATTTTTTTGGCTTGTCTTCTGTTGATCCACTGGTATGTTCTATCAGAATTTTACTTAATGATTTATGTTGAAGAGAAAGTAAAGTTGCATCAAGCATGGAACATCTACACAATTTTACAACAGCACAGTCTCTTGGAGGTATTACGCAATTTGTGGTAGAGGCAGTTCCGGGAGTGAGGAGATATCAAGGATTTTAGGCCGAGGATAGTGTGGAGGTACCAGCCCTCCACTAATAATCAGTTTGGAGCAAGAGGAGGCCATCATTTGCAGATTTATCATTTAGGGCCAGCGTACTCACTGGGAGTACGTTATTTTCCAAGGGAGGTCAAATTCCGGGGTCAACCATTCCGTGATTCCTTCTTGGGTTTTTCCGAGTTATTGGGGAAGAGCTCATTTCCATAGTTTCACATTTTTTTGAGCAGGGGAACAACCCCAAAGAGTTATTCCATTCTAGTAATAGCAGTAGTCCAACAGCAGTAGCAGTAGATTACGCAGTCCATGACAGAGCAACCATTCCTTGAGCATTTCTGAGAGTATTTCCAGCTTGCCTTGAGCAAGCCAAGGTGCCATCATTCTGATCACCTTTGTGCTCGCTGTTATCTTTCAGTTACATAATAAAATGGCTCAGCGTTTCTCCATTTTTGCATTATTTGTATGATGTCTCTCTACTTATTGTAGTTGCTTGTTTATGTTGCTTTGTATTATTGTTTATTTCTATCCGAAATACTACAGTGGTATCAGAGCTCATAGACTTGCCTCAGCCTATGGAGCAGATTAGTCTATGACACCAACAGGAAAACAATATATCACTTACTGTGGAAGGAAGTACAAGGACCAAGAGCGGAGGCTTGAGACTACTTTTGGAGAAGGGGACTGCGTTCCAGTGGTGGACGCATAGGAGGAAGAACCGATGGCAGAGGAGAAGGATGAAGGGAAGGAGTTCGGGCAACTCCTCCTAAAGTCCGTGCTGGAGCTATCGAGGAGGATCGAAGAGATGGGGCAGAAGTTTACCGCGGACCAGAGACAGCGTGAAACCCCAAAAGGTTTTCACCTCGGAGAAGGGTCCGACACTTCCCACCATTTACAGGAGCAGATCACAGCACAGCAGGATGTGTCACTTACTTCCCCATGTTCCACGATACCCACATTTTTTACTACAGGCACCAGGACCGGAGGACCTCAAGAGTCGAAGCCGGTTCATATGGGGGATTATTTTGCAGAGTATCAGTCCTATGGGCGAGAGTTTGGTGAAGCTCTCACTTTCTATGATTTTGTTCAACTCAATAAGGACAGCAGACCCCGCAACCAAAACAGAGGGGGTAGATACACACAAGATGGAGACGTACAGCATACAGTGGGCAGGTTTTTCTTGCCAACATTTGACAGGTCCTCAAAATGTTCGAGAAAGGCTTGGGTGGAGAAGCTAGATATTTATTTCTAGCTCAAACAAATGGCAGAGGGAGAGGCCATCAAGGTGGCAGCACTGCACCTTGAGGGAGAGGCCTACAACTAGTGGTTCCACGGGATGGCCACGCTGGGTCACTCAACGTATGAGGAGTTTACACGGAGATTGGTGGAACGGTTTGACTGGAAGGATCCGGAAGAGCACTTTGTTGAGCTAACCAAGCTCAAGCAGACCGAGAACCCGGAAACCTACATTTCTGAGTTCTTGAGTCTTTCAGTGATGGTGCCTGACTTGTCCTCGGCTAGGAGGATCTACATGGTTATTGACGGGTTGGAAGAACCTCTGTGTGGGCTAGTCAGATCCATGAGGCCTACTACACTCCAGGACACAGTTGGGAGGACCAGGGATTTGTAGGATGCTCTACCCAGGACCAGAGTTCCTTTCCCCCAGAGACCGGCATTCCAGCCGAAGGGGAAGGACACAAGGGTTCCACCTCCGAGGGGGGACCAAGGTCGAGGGCCTTTGGACGGTGATACCCAGGGATATTTTAGACGGAGGAAGCTATGCTTCACATGCAGGAGCCATGGGCACTGGGACATCGATGTGCCACGGGAAAGGCACACTACATAGAGGTCTTCTCCGACAGTGACAGGGAAGAAGATGCATGAGGAGATAGAGGCAGGAGGCAGCGCTGTAGTGCAGAGAGGGGATTATCCACCACCTCCACCCCCAGGAGTAGGAGGGGCAGCGTTTGCACTTACTGGGGGATTCTTACTTCCTTGCGACGGGTTCCCAAGTATTTGACACTGCGTGTCCGAGGCACTGTTCAAGGACAACGTGTTTCAGTGCTAGTTGACAGAGGGGCCACCCACAACTTTATTGATTCACAGTTGGTAGAGCGACGGGGCATACTAACAGAGAGCTTTGAGGGATTTTCAGTACTGGTACCGGGTGATAGAACTATGCAGTGTGCTAGATATGTACCAGCATTGGCAGTGACCATGCGGACTTACACTTTGACAGATCATTTCTTTGTGGTGGACATTCCAGACACCAATATAGTGCTAGGAGTGCAGTGGTTGATCACGTTGGGGAAGGTCACCACAAACTGGGAGACTCTGGAGATGGAGTGGACGAACAAGAAGAGCGGAGAGCATGTGATGAGACGAGGCATGCACTCATACCCTCCGTAGACAGTATCAGCACACCAGATGGAGGCAGACTTCCGAAAGAGAGATATAGAGTGGGCAATGGAGCTGCGTATTTCAGAGGCAGGAGCTACAGGACAGGCAGTTCACCTAGATGTACAGTCGATTTTGGAGATATACCTCCAGGACAGCCACTGGATCGGGGGTTTAAGCACACCATTGAGCTTGAGCAGGGCATTCAGGTTGTGATTACTACACCCTATAGGCACCCCAAAGCCTACGGGGATGAGATTGAGAGGGCTATTCATGAGCTCTTAGCGCTGGGACACATTCGGCCCAGCACTAGCCCATTCGCTTCTTCCGTTGTACTGGTGAAGAAGAAGGATGGCACACTGAGGATGTGCATTGAATATCGGGCTCTCAACAAGAAAACCATGAATAACCGATACCCCATTCCGCGGATTGATGAGATGATGGACAAGCTGAGGGGATAGAAGTTCTTCTCGAAGATTGATCGGAGGTCAGGCTACCATCAGATCCAAGTGAGGGACCAGGATGTCCCCAAGACGGCCTTCAGATGTCACTACGGCCATTTTGAGTTTTTAATGATGCCTTTCGGGCTAACCAATGAACCGGCCACCTTCCAGTCCTATATGAACCACATCTTCCGTGGTCAGTTGAGGAAGTTCATGCTGGTATTCTTCGACGATATTCTGATATACAACCAGACATGGGAGGAACACCTACAACACAATGAGGTTGTATTGCGTATTTTGGAAGAGCAGCATTTCTATGCTAAGCTCTCCAAATGCGAGTTTGGGCTGACAGAGATGCTCTATTTGGGGCATATCATTGGTGTGGATGGAGTGAGAGTCCACGAGGAGAAGATCCGGGCCATTCGGAAATGGCCGGAACTGAAGAACATGACAAAGCTCCGGGGATTTGTAGGCATCTGCGCCGACTACCGGAAGTTCATCAAGGGATTTTCCAAACTTGTTGCACCCCTCGCAGATCTCACCAAAAAGGGGGCATTTAGTTGGACGGACACAACGCAGAGTGCCTTTGATAGGATCAAGGAGGTGATGAGCAGTTGTCTAGTCTTGGTTTTGTCGGATTTCAAGCAACCCTTTGTCTTGGAGTGTAATGCCTCAGGAGAGGGAGTAGGCGCAGTCTTGATGTAGGGGGGCCACCCCATAGCTTTCGAGAGCAGGAAGCTATTGCTGCATGAGAGGTTGTATCCCATATACGACAAGGAAATGCTGGCTATCATGCATGCACTAGCCAAGTTCCGACAGTACTTGGTGGGTAACAAGTTCAGGGTGAGGATTGACCACAACAATCTCCGGTTCTTTCTAGAGCAGAAGCAGTTGCAGGAGAGGCAGTAGAAATGGGTTAGCAAGATCCAGGCGTATGACTTTGACATTGAGTATGTCAAAGGGAAGAACAACGTGGTCACCAATGCTCTATCCCGCATACTGGCAACGTTGTCTCTGATGAGCATAGAGATGGATTGCAGGGCTCAGTTACTGGTGGAGTAGTCCAAGGACCGTTTTGCTTGTGAGATACTGGATGGTCAGATCACAAATGACAATTATAGGGTGATGGATGAGGTGATATACTTCAGGGACAGGATCTTATTGACTGGGAGCTCTCAACTCAAGGAGAAGATACTGCATGCCTCCCATGACTCACCATTATCAGGCCACCAGGGGTTCACCAAGACCTACAGGGCCATCAGGGAGAGGTTCTCTTGGAGACGCCTCAAGGAGGACGTACTCTAGCATGTTAGGGAGTGCGAAGTGTGTCAGTGGAACAAAGGAGAGATGAGTCACCCAGCAGGACTACTACAACCACTTCCCATTCTAGAGGGGAAATGGGAAAGCATCTTGATGGACTTCATCACTGGGTTGCCCACAGTACAGGGCAAGGATTTCATCTTTGTGGTCGTTGATCGACTGACAAAGTATGCACACTTCTTCGTTATATCAACACGGTACACAGCAGCACAGGTAGCGGAGTTGTTCTTCAAAGATATTTTCAGATTGCATGGTCTTCCGAAGACCATTATTAGTGACTGGGACAGTCGTTTCATGGGCGGCTTTTGGCAGGAGCTTTTCCGTTTGGTGGGTACAAAGTTGACTCTGAGCTCCATTTATCACCCTCAGACAGACGGGCAGACAAAGATAGTGAACAAGTGGCATGAAGGCTACTTGCGAACTATGTCATGGGGCAGCAGAAGGCGTGGCGACGCTGGTTGCACTTGAGAGAGTATTGCTACAACACCACTTTTCACATGTCCATCGGTATGTCTTCGTTCTATGCTTTGTATGGATACCATGCTTTGACTTTTGCTGATGTGATATTTGGTGCTAGCAAGGTCCCCAGGGCCAAGGACTAGATCCAAGAGAGTCAGGATATACTTCGGGCTCTTAAGGATAACTTAGCTACAACTCAGAACTAGCAGAAGCTGTATGCCGACAGGGGACGGGTTGAGAGGCAGTTTGAGGTAGGGGACTTGGTCTACCTACGACTTCAGCCATACCGACAGTCCACGCTGAAGCAAAAGGGGGCCGAGAAGCTCAAGCCCCACTTCTATGGACCTTACTGGGTGATCCGCGGGATTGGGGAGGTTGCATATGAGTTAGAGCTGCCCATAGGTAGCCGGATCCACAACATCTTCCACGTATCATGCCTGAAAAAGGCATCGGGGCAGCAGGTGACTGCAACAAAGGAGCTTCCACCTACAGATGATGAGGGGCATTTGGTGTTGCAGCCAGAAGCCATCATAGACACCAGGGAGACACAGCTACAGAGCAGGACAGTTAGAGAGTACTTGGTGAGGTGGAGGAACTTGCCGGATGAGGATGCCACTTGGGAGAGAGAAAATTTTGCAGCATCCGTCCTTGCAGTTGCTTGAGGACAAGCAACATTTTGGCAGGGAGGACTGTAATATTCCCAATTAGCAGCAGCTAATTGGAAATATTAATTTTTCTAGTTTTGCTTTTCTAATGTTTATCAGTTAATAAAAAGAAGTGATGGGACCCATAATACACACTTGGGAAATAAAGTTTCCCTAGAGTCACTTAGGCAAATATTAAAGGATAGTGTGGAGCCCATGAGAGCTTAGTGGCAGCGTGAGGGAAGAGGCAACATGGACAACATGGGCCCATGGTAGTGCAGTTGAGAGGGGACGGCGTGGCCAAGGAGGGACAACGTAGTTTAGTGGGGCCCAGGTGAGAGCAAGACTCTCAAGCATAAAAGGGGGATGAGGCTCCTCATTCTCTCATTCTATTATGCATCTCTGATTTCTGTCTTTTGACATTGAGCACGCTTTTGCTATTGAGAAAGTCTGCAAGTGTTTTTCAGCACATCGAGTGTCTCCGAGCGGAGATTCCAACGTCAACCTCGGGGGACTTCGAGTGCCCGCTCAGGTGAGGAGATCTATCCATCATTTTTCAGGAGAGAGCCATAGCATCTTCAGCCAAGATCACGCAATTGCTTGGACAACGCAGTCTCTTGGAGGGATTACGCAGTTTGTGGTAGACGCAGTTTCGGGAGTGAGGAGATATCAGGGATTTCAGCCTGATGATAGTGTGAAGGGACCAACCCTTCACTAATAATCAGTTTGGGGCAAGAGGAGGCCATCATTTGTAGATTTATCATTCAGGGGCAGTGTACTCACTAGGAGTACGTTATTTTCCAAGGGAGGTCAAATTCTGGGGTCAAACATTCCATGATTCCTTCCTGGGTTTTTCCGGGTTATTAGGGGAGAGCTCATTTCCAGAGTTTCACATTTTTTTGAGTAGGGGAACAGCCCCAAACAGTTATTCCATTCCAGTAGTAGCAGTAGTCTGGTAGCAGCAGCAACAACATCTAGAGATTACGCAGTCCATGACAAAGCAGTAATTCCTTGAGCATTTATGAGAGTATTTCCAGCTCGCCTTGAGAAAGCCAAGGTGCCATCATTCTAATCACCTTTGTACTGATTGTTATCTTTCAGTTATATAATAAAATGGCTCAGCATTTCTCCATATCTGCATTATTTGTATGATGTCTCTCTATTTGCTGTAGTTGCTTGTTTGTGTTGCTTTGTATCACTGTTTATTTCTATCTGGAATATTACACTAAACATGGCATCATGGAACAATATTTGTCGTCATGTTGGGAATGTTTAAACCTTGAAGGCCCACTTGCCCACGCTTGGAGAGTGTACTTGCTTTTTTTGTGGAGGAGAAGGAGCTTTTGAAGGGTTTTTGGAGCTTGATTTTGTGCAATAGCCCCCTTATTTCCTTCATTTATGAAGATGGGTCATTTTGAGGGTTTGTGCCCCTTGACATTTGTATAGGTGGCATAAATTGCCCCTTAGTTTATGTGTTTCAGATTGCTTAATTAGAGAAGAGGGCCATTTTCCCCTCCATAGACTAATTAGGGGAAAGGCCTAGGAAATTAGTATTTTAATGTAAATGAAGTTTAGAATCTCCTTTGTAAATAGAGATGCACTTCCTCTCATCTTCTAATGGTGGGATTAGGGGAGAAATCCCTTAGCTAGTCTGAATTTTTTGGAATTTTGGGGTTCTTTCATCATGGATTTGGTGCAATTGATGGAACACTAAGTCATCTCATTGAGGAGACTAAGTATGGATGATTCATGGCTAGGGTTTATGGATGAGCATTGATTTACCTAGTAAGTGTTCTTTTTAAGTCTTTGTGGATTTGTTTATTGAAGGTATAAAATGAAAATGTGCTTATCAAGAGGTGAAAGTGCATTTTCCCCTATATTTTTCTTGAATAGATCCTATCTTGTAAATCCTAGGAATGTTTCTAATGGAGAACCTTCCCTCGTATTATCTTTAAAGCTTGTTAAAGGACATAGGAGGCTTTTCTAGGATTAGTAAAGGACAACCCTAGTTATCATCAAAAGTAGAAATTGCTAAGGTTATGTAGTGGACTACCTTAGGGTTTACCCAATATCCATTCTTGACCTTTTTTAAGAGAGACTTGGTTGATTCCATATGTCTGATGAAAAGAAACTAATCTCTATTCCTCCCATCATCTCTTATACCCTAATAAATTTTACAAAAACCATTTTTCTTGGATTTACTCTTTAGATCACCTTGAGCTTCATTGCCCTAGATCCTAGCAATCTTAACCTAGAGAAGCCCCTTGAGCCAGCCTGAAGAGCAAAAGAGGGTTGGTGAGGTAATAGTGCCCCCCATTAAGTTCCATTCAAATCGCACTTGGGATTTCAGACTTTATCTCCTAAAGTGTGAGTTTGTGTAATAACATGGAAAATACTAGAACTTTCTTGTTTATTTTGATTGAAGCTCAGATAGGGATGAAATTGTTAATAAATTTAACATATATCTTGAAGATAAGAGGACATATTTACTGCTGTGATAAAATTATTTCAGATCTGTTATAGGAATGGAAAAGTGAGGTTATAGTAGCCCTCTTTTAGTTTCATTCAATCCGCACTTGAGCTTTCAGACTTTATCCCCTAAAGTGTGAGTTTGTGTGATAACATGGAAAATACTAGAACTTTCTTGTTCATTTTGATTGAACATAACATAGGGATGAAATTGTTTAGAAATTTAACATATATCTTGAAGATAAGAGGACAAATTTACTGCTGTAAATTTTTCTGTGATAAAGTTATTTTAGATCTGTTATAGGCATGGAAAAGTATGCCCTAAGGGCTGTAACTTATTGATGCTGAAGTGTACTTGTTTGGAATCTTTTTTTTTAGCTGCCTAGCAATTGACTGAAGTGAAGTGTGTTAGTTTTTGTAGCATCGGATGACATTCTAGTCTTGACAGTTGTCATAGAGGCTAAGAAACACTAAGACTCCAAAACCCAGAAAAGGTTTAAGGAAAATCCACCTAGAGATGCCTTAATTAAGTTAATTAATCAGTAATTAAATTTTATATTAAGTAAGGGAAAATGATTAATTAACAGTGATTAATTAAAGAAGGTGAGATTTCTTTAGAAACTCACATGGATCGACTAAGAAATAATCTCAGCCATTGATTAAGTTTTAATCTTGGCCATTGGAGTCCCACAGTGATATTATAAGAAGTCGATGGGTAGATGGAGGATGAGACTTGAGATCGATTTCCTTGGGCAGTTTGATTTCTCTAGAGAGTAGCAACAATTACCAGAAGAGTTCGAGCTAGAGAAGGGAAGTAGAGACAGAGACAGTAAGCCCAGAGGAGGTTTTCTATATCTAGAGAGTAGCTTGCAGACAGGCAGAGATAGCTACAAAGAGGCTGACGCAGGGGTTGCACAGAAGTCTCAAGAGGGAAATTTGATTTTGCTGGAGAGAAGCTCATTTTCAGTTCTAGGGGCCAAGAAGATTTCCCAGAGTGCCGTATAGATAGTTTCTCAGTTAGTAGCAGATAAAACGGCTTGAGTAGCAGCTGTTCTAGGCAATGCGTATTCCAGTTTTGCGCTAGGGTGACGTAGGGTCTGCGCAGGCCAGTTTGGACGACTCACTTGGAGCTGACAGTCAGACCCCGGATTGCTTGTGGGGTGAGGAAAATTCCTCATAATATTTTTGCCAGTATTTTTCTCTGTAGGATCGCCATATTTCAGCATCCAGTTGTGCTCATAATTTCTCACTCCTGCTTAATAATAAAAACCCTCAGTTGCTGCAAACGGTTTTCCCACATTGGGTTTTTCCGGGGACTTTTATCCAAAAACAACACTATCATATTTTTGTGTGTGTGTGTGCCAGTATTTTCTCAGTTTCTAGTTTATCTTCCACAATATTTTTCTTTGTGAAGACTGCAGCGTGATTAATTCATTGTTGCCGTAGCAATAAACTGCTTAATTAATTAATAATTAGAAGAATTAATTTCAGTTTCTGCAATAGAATTTCAGTAGTGAAATTTTCACAAAGTGAAGCATTTACTGCTGTTCGCTGCCATAATTAAATATTTTAGATTAGCCCTAAAGCTGAAAGCTGTTAGGGATTAGATGTGGGAAACCTCTAGTGAAAGGAGACATTTCTGAACTTGCATTAAAACTCAGATCCACAAAATTTCTACAGGATCGTACAGCCAGACCCTCTTATCTGTACTTGATTTATCATTTCTTCACACTGAGTTAAAGCAGATTTTGCTTGCATGAATTCATTCCATGAATTGTACATAATAACCTCAAGAACAATTATGGGAATTACTAAATAGTGACTTCAAAAAATTATGAAATAAAGATTCTTTAGGTTGAAGCAACTGAGTCATAGGACGTTAATGTTTCTGTACAAAAGTACTGATTTCTCTATAAGTTGCAGTTGATCTAGGCTGTAGACAATTTATATAAAAAATAAAGAGCTTGAACAAAAATAGAGTCATTTAAATGTAATTAGCATTTTGTGAAGAATACTATTGAAATAAAGAGAGAGAATTCAAAGAAATGAAAATAACATATCCTCTACCTGATTTATCTTTTCTTCACGCTCAGTTAAAGCAGATTTTGCTTGCATGAATTTTTCATTCCATGAATTATACATATCAACATCAAGAAACCTGTAAGCAACACAAAGTGTTCTATGTCCCGCTGATGCAAACTTTTCAAGGTAGCCCCAGGTGTCAAGTGCAGTTGTACTCATGTTGTTTTCCAATCTTTGATAAATGGCAACATCAGCACCCTGGTTTTGTAAAATTTCCATCAGTCTAGAAAGACCTAACATAGAAAAACGTGGTGATTCAACTTTAAAGCTTAATAAAAAGATTAATCATATCAACAGTAATCATTATAGTACAATATGTCAAAACATTTATCGAAAGGAACAAACAATATAAACAATGCATAGCTATACAGTAACAGAGATTTTGCAGTGAGTAGTTCAAGTAGAAAACTAAAAACATGGAAGTTTTTCTTCACAATCAATGTAAGCAATCAATATAATGTCAACAATATGGAATAAAAAATGGCTACAACTAACGTAATTAAGGCTTCAGATATAAAAAATTGGAACCCAAGGTGAGTGAAAAAGTAGAATTGAAACCCTGATTATATTATAAGTAACTAGTACACCTTTTTCTTTACCAAGTATTATGTCAGAGCTTTATTCAAGATATACCGAAACCTTTACAATGCAAATATACCTAGTTGACGAAAACTTCTACATACCTTGCTATACAAAACGAGTTGACCACTTGGATGGATACATATGACAGATTGGCGCTTCCTTGAGCTGATCACATTTTAGAAATAAGTTCCAAGAACTGGAGAATCATAAGAATACAAAGCAACCATTCTGTAAAAATATATGATCTATGAAGTATACTATACAATTCAATTTTCAATATTACTGACCTGCTAAACTCCAGGACATTCAGTATTTTGTATTCAACATCTTGTATGCAACCTGGTCCTTCAACATGTGATTCACGTACAAAAACGCTTGAGATAGTTCTCCTGGAAAGACATAAAACAAAGTTCTAAAAAAAATTTAATATTGCAATGCAGTTGATGAACTTGAAAACAAAAACAAAGACAATGAAAGTTATATTTGAGATTCCACAGATACAATAGGAAGGAGACCATGATAATCTAAAAGTATTGACAATGATCAAGGCATAAATTACCAACCAAGTATAATTTCCCATGGCATTGGAACCTATATTGTTTGTGCAAGGCCTTTGACACACTCCCCAAAAATTTACCATTCAAGAGGCTTAAGGTTTTGAGGCTTCCAAACTTGGTTATTTCATAGGTAATAATTCTCCATGAGATGGTTATTGACAGGGTCCGAACCACAATGGCAAACACTTGGAACATTTAGAACATTATAGGGTCAGATAGGACTGCACACTCTCACTTCCACCCTTTGGGCTGTGCTACCCACAATATTGCACAAGGATTGCACATACAGTTTTGATTACATGTTTTAAAGTTTTGCAGTTGTTGGAGATTATTAGTGACATGAGATTGTTGATTTATGGTAGCATCCAATGTGCTCTAGCCTTGTAACTTTGTATATAGGCTAAGACACATGTATTCCATAATACCCAGAAAGGATTTTGGAAAATTCCACTCAGAGATGGTTTAATTAAATTAATTAATCGGTTTTTTAATGTTTTCCTAAGTTTAAACTTAGGGAAACTGATTAATTAAAGGTTATTAATCAAACTAAGTGTGAATCTTCTAGATAAAGTCATGGATCACCTCCAAGTTAATCTTAGCCCTTGATTATGTTTTAATCTTGGTCGTCGAAGGGTCAACGAGGATTATAAGGAGGGTGAGGGGCCTATGGAAAATAAATCAGACGGAGAAAGAATCTAGAGATCGATTTCTCCAGTTGAAAGAAGAATCGAAGTGATTTTCGATTGCAGAGAGGGGAAGGTGAAATATACAGGATAGAGAATTTCTTAAGGATAGAGAGTACAAGGAGAGAAGAGAGAAGGGAGCCATAGCAGCAGCGCAGAGATAGCCAAGCAGCAGTTAATATGGGACAACGCAGAGCAGAAGAGGGAGTTTCGATTTCAGTTGGAGAGGCAGCTAAGGGTTCATCCAGTATCCAGAAGGCTTTTCTGGAAGGGGAGAAAACTCTAGTCTCACACAACAGTGAGCACTGAGGCAGTCACAACGAGCAACAGCAGCCATGATGTAGTGACAACGTGGGGATGGAGTCACTGCGCATAAATTACGCAAAGCTACTAAGGGTGGGTGCAGGTCAGTGCCGGAACTTCTTGGTGAAGTGAGAATTGTCTCACTAAGCCTATTCTCATTAGATTTCTTCAGGTGATTGATTTATTATTACAATCACACATTTGTACTCAGAATTTCTTCATAATAAAGAAACCCTCAAATCCGTTGCATTGGTTTTCCCGAATTTGCTTTTTCTGGGGAAAAATGTCCAAAAATAACGGTGTCTATGTGCGAATACTTGTGCTATTTTTTTTATGTTGGTTATTGATCGTGAAGTCTAAAGCATATTTTATCTTGCTATTTAACACAGTGAAATGTTAACTAATTGTGTTTGAAAATGCAATAGAAGAAATATAATCAATAGCTGCAGTAGAATTCTTCATTATAGAATTTTCACACGGTATCAAAGCTGTCAGATCCAAAGGAAGCAGGGTCAGAGAGGAGATTGCGTAAACCAGAAGCTTCAAAAGGGATGCATCACAGAGAAAAGAAAGCACATAAAAAGTATGGCAGACTTAGATGTTTTATCCTCTAGGTTAAAAGAGGATTGTGCATCGTTGTCAAGTTCAGCATCCGCAGGAATCTGGTATATTGATAGCGGGGTTTCAGCTCATATGACTGGAGTACGATATTATTTCTCGAGCTATAGGGAGGAGCAGTTGAACTTCCAAATCACTATGGGGAATAGCATGAAATGCACTCCAGTTGGGAGAGAAGTCGTCGTGTTTCAGACGGAAGTCGGAACCAGTGTCAAGGTCATAGAAGTGCTACATGTACCAGGGCTTGGGCTGAATTTAATCTCAGTATCCCAGTTGCAGGACAAAGGGTATGACATACACTTTATCGGGAAGAAGGTATATGTCAGCAGTTAAAATAGGGCAGCAAGCATATTAGCATTGATACACTCAGATATCTGTGGACCAATATCCACTAATGCTCTCAAGGGTGGCAAATATTTTGTAGGGTGGCAAATATTTTGTCACGTTCATTGATGATCACTCTAGGAAGACCTGGATCTACTTCCTAAAGACAAAAGATGAAGTCTTTGAAAAGTTCAAGAATTCAAGGGTCTTGTTGAAAATATAATAGGGAAGAAAACCAAGACATTATGTTCAGATAACGGTGGAGAATACATAGATGGAGACTTCACAGATTTCTGCGCAAAGGAGGGCATCAGGAGAGAGTGGACTACGCCATACAATCCTGAACAGAATGGTGTGGCAGAAAGGAAAAACAGGACAATTGTAGGCACAGCCAAGGCGATGTTATTCGACCTTGATTTGCCCAGATATTTATCGGCTGAAGCTTGCAATACGACAATGTACATCCAGAACAGGACTCCTCATAGAGCTTTGGGGAAGATGACTCTTGAAGAGGTTTTCACAGGGAAGAAACTGGAGGTAGGGCACCTTCGGATATTTGGTAGCATGGTATAGTGTCATGTACCAAGCGAGAAGAGAAGCAAGATTGATCAAACTGCAGAAAGGGGGTTTCTTGTAGGATACAGTGAAGTCTCCAAGGCATAAAGGATCTATATTCCTAGCAACAGGAAAGTTGTGATAAGACGCGATGTTAAGTTCATGGAGGATAGAGCTTTTCAGAAATCACGTGATATGCCGACTGAGGATCAAACTGCAGAAGTTCCCTTGGTCCAAGAGCAGCAGGGGCACCAAGAAGAACAAACAGAAAGAAAGACTTTGGTACCCAGTATAGGTACTAACGTTTTCATAGAAGAAGATCAGGAGGATACTCAGTCTGAGGAACAGCCAGATCAGGGGGAAGAGTTGAGAGAGAAGCCTTCCACGAATGGTCGGATCAGCAGGGAAGCTCAACAGATACTAAGGGACGCAGAAAACTTTATTGGGACTCCCAAGAATGGGAAGAGGAAGCGTAGACCTCCTGACAGGTACCAGTCTTTGGTTGCTCAAGTAGAGGAACCCTCCAACTTCCAGGAAGCTGTTCAGCACCAGGTATGGGTAGATGCCATGATAGAGGAGTATGCCTCTATCATGACAAATGATGTCTGGGAAGTTGTGCCCAGACCTCAGAAGAGATCAGTTGTTGGATCAAGATGGATCTACAAGATCAAATACGCTGCAAATAGTAGCATGGAGAAATATAAGGCAAGGTTCGTGGCAAAATGGTATGCTCAGAAGGAAGGCATTGACTATGAAGAGACCTTTGCCAGATATACCTCCATCCGGACTGTCGTATCCTTAGCAGTGCAGATGGGATGGGAGATTCATCAAATCGATGTCAAGACAGCGTTCTTGAATGAAGGGATTGAGGAAGAGGTATATATCAAACAGCCAAAGGGTTTTGAGACTCACGAAAGGAAGTCTCATGTGTGCCGATTAAAGAAGGCCCTATACGGGCTCAAGCGGGCTTTGAGAACATGGTATGATCGAATAGATAGCTATTTGCAAAAAATGGGGTTTGTCAAGAGTGACGCAGATCCCAATCTCTACTATTTACTGGTAGAGGATGAGACATTTGTATTAGTACTATATGTAGATGATCTGTTTCTCACTGGATCATCTAGGCTCATTAAGGATTGTAAACGGAATCTAGAGGTTGACTTCGACATGAAGGATTTGGTGTTGATGCATTACTTCCTAGGATTGGAAGTCTGTTAGAAAAATGGAGATATCTTCATGGGACAGGAGAGGTATGCCTTAGAGATTCTGAAGAGGTTCAGAATGCAGGAGTGTAGGCCCATGGCCACACCCATGATCACAAATTCGAAAAAGATGGATGCATCAAAAGATGCAGAAGTAGACCCCACCTTATACAGACCGCTGATCGGGTCATTGATGTATCTGGTTAACACCAGACCATACATTTGCTTTGTTGTCAACACTCTTAGTCAGTTCATGGTGGAACCCAAAAGAGTACACTAGTCAGCAATAAGGCACGTCCTGAGGTATGTACGAGGAACAATCAGATTTGGTATAAGGTATGGCCGAGGAGAGGATGTCAGACTCAGTGGATTCACAGACGCAGATTGGGCAGGAAGCTCAGTGGACAGGAAAAGTACCTTTGGGTACTGTTTCAGCGTTGGATCAGGAATGGTGTCCTGGTGCAGCAAGAAACAAAAGTCAGTAGCATTGGGCACAACTAAAGTAGAGTACATGGCAGCTAGTACAACTATATGCGAAGCCATC
Source organism: Pinus albicaulis (assembly GCA_034641835.2). Lineage (NCBI taxonomy): Eukaryota > Viridiplantae > Streptophyta > Pinopsida > Pinales > Pinaceae > Pinus > Pinus albicaulis. The sequence goes on from MU968364.1 coordinate 35,556, forward strand.
TGGTGTCAGAAACTTCTTGTGAGTCTATTCAGAAGCAAGATGGAGTCGACTGGTGTTTATTGTGACAACCAGAGTTGTATCAATCTCTCTAAAAATCCAGTATTTCATGATTGGTCCAAACATATTGACATCAGGTGTCATTTTATCGAAGACTGTGTTTAGCGTGGGGCGGTAAAACTCCAGTACATTCCCACAGGAGAACAGACAACAGATATATTCACTAAAGCTCTGGGGAGGATTAAGTTCACTCAGTTCAGGGAACAGTTGGTTATGACTAAAAATCCATTTCAGTAGTCAATGGATCTTCAACGCAGTTGAAAGAGGGAGTTGCAATACAGTAGCAGTTGGCAGCACTATGTAGAGTCAGCAGCAGTACAGTTGCAACATTTGTGCAGTGTTGGTGAGCAGCATCAACAACACAATAGTAGATGTTACAGGAGTCAGAGTAGCACATTCAGTTGTCTTGCTAGAGCACTTTCCTCGCTCAGAGGCAGTGTTGATTTATGGTAGCATCGGATGTGCTCTAGCCTTGTAACTTTGTATATAGGCTAAGAAACATGTATTCCATAATACCCAGAAAGGATTTTTGAAAATTCCACTTAGAGATGTTTAATTAAATTAATTAATCGTTTTTTTAATGTTTTCCTAAGTCTAAACTTAGGGAAACTGATTAATTAAACGCTAGTAATCAAACTAAGTGTGAATCTTCTAGATAAAGTCACAGATCACCTCCAAGTTAATCTTAGCCCTTAATTATGTTTTAATCTTGGTTGTTGAAGGGTCAAAGAAGGATTATAAGAAGGATGGTGAGGGGCTTATGGAAAATACATCAGATAGAGAAAGAATCTAGAGATCGATTTCTTCAGCCGAAGGAAGAATCGAAGTGATTCTCGATTGCAGAGAAGGGAAGGTGAAATCTCCAGAAGGGAGAATTTTTGAAGGATAGAGAGTACAAGGAGAGAAGAGAGAAGGGAGCCATTGCAGCAGCGTAGAGATAGCCAAGCAACGGTTACGCTGGGACAGCGCAGAGCAGCAGAGGAAGTTTCGATTTCAGTTGGAGAGGCAACTGAGGGTTCAACCAGTATCTGGAGGGAATTTCTAGAAGGGGAGAAAACTCTAGTCTCACACAGCAGTGAGCACCGAGGCAGTCACAACGAGCAGCAACAGCCATGGCGGAGTAACAGCGTGGGGGGCATAGTCACTGCGCAGAAATTACGTAGAGCTACTTAGTGTGGGTGCAGGTCAGTGCTGGAACTTCTTGGTGAAGTGAGAATTGTCTCACTAAGCCTATTCTCATTAGATTTCTTCAGGTGAATGATTGATTATTACAATCACACATTTGTACTCAGAATTTCTGCATAATAAAGAAACCCTCAGATCTGCTGCACCAGTTTTCCCGAATTGGGTTTTTCCAAGGACAATTGTCCAAAAATAATGGTGTCTATGTGTCAATACTTGTGCTATTTCTTTTATGTTGGTTATTGATCGTGAAGTCTGCAACATATTTTATTTTGTTATTTAACACAGTGAAATGTTAAATAATTGTGTTTGAAAATGCAATAGAAGAAATATAATTAGTAAATGCAGTAGAATTCTTCATTATAGAATTTTCAAAGAGATGAGAAGAGGCTTATGTAGTGGATTGTCATGGCTTAGTTCTTCTTCATGAAGGCATATCTTGGTTGATGAAGCTTTGGGATTTACGAGTTTATGCTTTCATTTGATACATTGGTTGATGATAGTGAGGCGCTTCTTGGTGTTATGGGTAGATGATTATGTTCATCATCGTTGGCCTTCGTCTCCTTTCATTATGACTTTGGATTATGATGAGTTTATTAAGAGATACCTGTAATATTCCTAATTTGCGACAGCAAATTGGAATATTATATTTTGTTTATTTTGCCACCTATAGTTTGTAAGTAAATAAAAAGTGAGTAAAGAGGGTATAAACTCACTTAAACGAAATAAGACATCCACCTAGTAGCACAACGTTGTGACTTAAGTGGGAGTCAAGGGGGGACCCAACACCACGTGGAGGAGGGGGACTATGGACACTCTAGAAGTTTCTCCAGGCTTCTGCGCAGATAAGGATGAGAATGTGGATAAGGATGAGGATGTGGAGGAGAGAGAGAGGCTACATTTGGTTTTGGATGGAAACCAACACTATAAAACATGGAGGAGCCTCCTCATTTGAGGGATGCTTGGATTCTTGGATTATTGATTATTGAGTGAGACATTTGTCTTCTCTTTGGCACGCTGGCTGTTTAGCCCGTCTGCTGCACTGTTTAGTGCACTGAGTGTCTCCGATCGGAGATCTCGCCCTTAGCCCCGGGGGACTTCGAGTGCCTGCTCGGGCAAGGTTATTTTCTTAGCATCATCCTCCATGACAGCATTATTGCTGCAGCAGCGTAATTGTGTGTAGTAGGGTGCTGCCATGGTGACTTTGCGACACCACCTCCTTCTCTTGTTTTTCAGAGGGAGAGTCTTTCTTCTCTTTGGAGGATTAGATTGGGAGACTTTGGAGCTGATTTGCAGATCTTGGCACTTGGCCAAAGAGTTTTATTCCACTACTACGCAGTCCCTCTCAGTTACTACATTATTCTCATGGTATATCTGCAGTGAGGGTTTGCCGGTTGATTTGTGGGGAAGATCTCAAGTGTAAGGATCAGCCTTCCACTTGAAGATCTATTGGAGGAGGTATAATTCAGTTGCTCATCATATTCAGCCTTCTCTATTTGGATTCAGTTTGGAGTTGCAGTAGCTGCCCAGCAACTCCGGCATTTTTGTTATTTTGTGTATTTCAGCCAATCCCTTGGAGGATTGAGATATTATTGCTTGTGAGGGTTAGAGCTTTGCTCCCCTATTGTATTTGGGACCTATATTGTCATATCCATGTCTTGACATCAGTTTTCAGCATTATTCTATCATAGACTGCGTTTTTCATAGTCTGGGTTTATGCAGAAATAGCAGTGTTATTCATGATCATGTACTTGTGTTGTTGGAGCTTGTATTGCTTCTCTTGAGAGGTTGCTTCCTCAAGATTTGTACTCTCTCTTGCTGCTATATATTATTGGCTATATATTCATCTTCTTGTCTCACATCTACTGCAGAAAATGCTATAGGGTTTCTGGTTTATTCTCTTGTCTTGCGGCACATCATTCTTGAGGGGTTTTCTATATAAAACTATTGTTTATCCTTGCTGAAAGCCTATTCCATGCTCCCTGTTACACAGTAATTTGTCACCGTCCCTACCATTCCCCGTCCCGCACAATGGAGGACCCATTATGTGACCAATAAGCAGTGTCATGCCTTGCTAATACCATCATTGCATCCCTTTCCATGAGGACAACATTCCTTCCGTTGATCATTTCCTGAACAGACCCCTAAAAACACATGTTTTTGCATTGGCGCTGGTAGCCCGTTATGTACTCGCGCCAATGGGGGAAAATTAACACTGAGCCCGCGCCAACTGGCGCTCTGTCCCAGTGTTGTACCCGCGCCACTCTGTTTATGGAAAGTTTTTTAAAAAAGAGGCGAAGTTTCGATTACAACAACTTCGTGGATGAGTCATTAGGAGTGGTTTCGCCTGAATAACCACGGCCTTCCTCCTTTGGCCTCTTGTTTCCACCATATGGGGAACCTCCCAAAGGATAAGGCCTCCCTTCCACTATTGTAGGGATCCCAACCTCCTCCTCTCCTCTATAAATATAACCTTCATCCATTGATGAAGGGGCGGAAAGGCTGATAGTCTTGAAGTGCTGAAGCTTTGCATCTCCTTATTCCCAAGTGCCTTCGTGTTGTAAAGAATCCCTTCTTTCCCTTAAGGCCCATTCAAGCGAGGAGACCATTGTTACGAGACTCTGGAGAGGTTTCCCTTTCCCTTGGCGAGCTTTGCGAGACGTGGACGACCGGGGACCCGCTCGAAGGAGGCTGCAACGTCAGAACTTGGTTGTAACTTCTATTCGTTTATCATTTTAATAGATGACTATGATTATGGTTCCACTCCGTTTTCCATTGTGTTAATGCGAATAATATCTTTTCTGACCGATGTTTAGTTACGCATGCTGGTTCCTATGCTTGTATCTGTTCGTTTCTTCTATGTGCAGGTGTTCATCCGCGGAGATCGTGGAAGGATTGTGATCTGCCAGGGCTGAAGGACGGGGACACTTCTTCTTCAGATTGTAGCGTTGGAATCCAGGTAGGTTCCTATCCCAAACCTTTCATTCGTAATTAGGAGCTTGCGTCATAGCATTGCTTGTTTGTTGCTAGACCCCTGCTGGGCTAGTAGGGATCGCCTCTGTCCGCAGAGGGGATTTACCTCCTCAACAAATTGGCGACTACCGGTGAAGCGTATGCATC